>QVRM01002902.1:130000-160000 GCA_003439945.1 Dermanyssus gallinae | reverse complement strand
TGGATATAATGACAATGATGATGATGATGATGATGATGATCGACCAGGTAAATAGATATAGGTATGTTAGCATGTATGTATGTGTGTGTGTATGTGGGAATGTAAGAATGTAATTTTCTAGCTAGATAGTCTGATGGAAATGAGCGTGCAATATGTTATAAACCTATTGCTGTCGTTATTGTTGTTGTTATTGTTGTTGGGTTTATACAAAGGTCACCATCGTCACTGACAATTGCTGGCATCATTTGTCCGCACGGCGGCGGCCAGCACACAAAGCAGAAAGCGAAAACAAAAAAAGGAAAACAATGTGACGCTGGACGCGAGAGCTTTCTAGTATCGTGGTTGCACGCACTCGACCTCACTCAAACTGATTCATACTCGCACTAAAATCGAAGGAATGCCGCCCGCACTGAGATCTACCTCTCGTACCTACTGCTGTCTGAATGAGCGCTTGTTCACTGGGTTGTATTGCTTACATTGCAAACAAACCTGTTGGGCAAATGGCCTTCAAACGTGGTTACAATTGCTGACGTCATCGATGTTTTTATCACTGTTAACGTCACAATAGTCTACTCCGTACGTATTCGTCGCTTGAACTCATGCAATATATATATATATATATATATATATATAAATGCGCGCCACTGTGCCAAATAATTACAATTAATAATAATTTCTTAAAATATTTATATTTCGAGAAGCGCAAATGTTGTAATTTTGTTGTTTTTAAACATGCCGATAGTACATGGATATCACCTGTGTGACCCTAATCTCCGACAGACGGATAGTTTTGACGGTTAAGGCATACGTTTTGACGGTTAAGGCACCCCCATAAATGTGCCCTCCTGTCGCCAGGTGCAGGCGAATGCACCACGCCACCGGGCTCGACAAGGCATACGCCACCTAGACATCTGTAATCACGGAGTGCGCCAGCAAGTGGTTTCTGCAAAGAGCAGTGAATCGTCACTAAACCGTCACCATGTCGCCAAATTCCGATTTCGATTGCAATAAAAGTCGCCTTGCGAGGAAACTTCATGTTGTTAGGATTTCCAGTGCAACCACAACCACCATACCTACAATTGCTCTCACTGTCATAACTATCATAACTTATGTTGCGATTGATCGCGTGTTTAATACCAGCAAAAATAATTATTTAGCCTCTATCAAATACTGACGTATGTACATCAAAATAAAATCTAGGACAAGCTTCGTCCCTGCTTAAAAAGAAAAACTATGTTTTGGCTGGGCGTGACTGTAGATGCGCTATTTCTTGCATATGTGCTCGTCTTTATTAGTTTGATTTAAAGTTTAACGAAAAGGTCTACATTAAAAAAAATGCTATTCCATCGGACAGTGGAATACGTCGGTAGAAGGGTGCAAGCCTAATAATTTCCGACCTGCTTAAATCACCTTTTAGTAATTTAACAGTCTGCATTTTGATTGGGAAACTGGGGAGCCCGTTGAAGCATTACGCCAGTACAAAAAGTCAGTCAAAAACGCGAAAACGTAGTAGATGCAGTGAAAAATAAAGCAGCCTTGAAAAGCCGGAAAATGTTGCACATGCCTTTTGTATTGATTACGGCGGTCTGAGCAGTTTCTACGCCGATGACATAACACATAATGGTGGCCCTGGGTATGCAAGCGTTGCACAAAGCCTCGGGTCTCTTCAAAACGCTACTAGCGGCCAAACAGGACTTACAAATCACATCAATAACACCAGCAGTAACCAATCAATAACCAAAAACGTTTCGTATGTAAGGCGGAGTCTTTGATCGAGTTCTGATCTCTTCCATTTGACATGACTCACTTATCGTGGCGGTAGGTTACATGGCAGGAACGATACAGCAAAACGCGACAAACTTTCACACTGATGATTCTAGTGTTTCGGCTAGACTGGATGAAACAACGCCGTCATCTGAACGCGTTGGTCCACCGAAGGCTTAGTGTAGCTCGAACCGCCTCATCGGCTTGAGAACGAGGGAAGATAAAGAACGAATTTCACTCATATAACGTAAGTCAACCGCTTTGACTGATTAGAGTGGTTTCCGCAAGCCGGCAACA
Organism: Dermanyssus gallinae; assembly: GCA_003439945.1. Lineage (NCBI taxonomy): Eukaryota > Metazoa > Arthropoda > Arachnida > Mesostigmata > Dermanyssidae > Dermanyssus > Dermanyssus gallinae. Next base: position 157,939 of record QVRM01002902.1, on the reverse strand, counting down.
AGCCGAGTTAGTTTAAATAATAAATGTACAATTATACGCCTTCAAGTGTACGGCATCGAATTTAGTTAATTTCTTCACCTAACCAGGTCGCTACCTTCACGGCTACCATTGTCCACGTTACAACTAGAGCAACAAAAACAACAGCAGCTAAAACAGCAGCAACAACAACAACAACAATAACAACGACAATAACACGTCATGCTAGATAACTATTGATGGTATTAGTCGCAAACGCCGCTAACGGTTTCCAACTCTCGCAGAAGTTCAAATAGTAATGGCAATAGTAGAAATGCTTGTTGTTTTTGTAGTCGTAGTAGTAGTAGTAGTAGTAGTGGTAAATGTTGTTTTTGTAGTAGTAGTAGTAGTAGTAGTAACGGTAGTTGTTGTTGTATTAACAGTATTGTTGCTTCTGACCGCCGATTTCTCGCGGCCGGGTTCTCGCTAGCGATAGACGTAACGCAAATGCGGTTCAACCGCAGCAATAGGACGACAATAATATGGTGGCAGTGGTTGTGTAGCATAGCGTGTGCCTGTGACCTGCGTCGTCTGATGCCTGCGGCCGCTGCTGTTGCAGGCGATTGTGACTATGAGGATGGTGATGACGGTTCTGGCGATGGTGATTATCATTATGAGATTGATGGTGGTGATGATGACGGTGGTGATGATGATGATGATGATGATGGTGTACTCAAAAGTGTAGCTGCTCTTATGTGATTGTGCGCACGTTCAAGCGCTCGGTCAATCGCTTCCGATAATCGGCGGTTTCGGCGACTTTCTTCCGACCGGCCGCCGTGGGAATCCGGTGGACTTTTCCTGGGAAGGCCGTACACAATGATTCGTATCGTATCTGGCGGAGCAAGGCGTTGGCGGCGGGAAGGGGAGACGAAAGCCAGCCCTCTTGGCGATGTCGTGGTGGTAGATGTGGCGCGAGGGAACGGACTCTAACACGTATTCGGCGATGTTGTACAATAAAGACAGCAAGAGCTTTTGACATAGTCATGACGATGATGGTGGTGGTGAAAACGACAAATCTCTGACTCGCAAGCGATGCACTTGTGTCGTGGTTCTCGTCTCTCTCTCTCCCTATATAAATATATATATATATATATATATATATATATATATATCTGAGCCAACCGCTACCATACGTACGCCGTCGCCACGTCGTACCAGAAGAAGTAGTGGTAGCACTAAGTTTATGATAGGTGGTACTTTTCTTAGCACTAATCAAGACATGCTGACTAACCGGTGTTGGCATTTGCCGCGGGTTTCCAGAACAAACAACAACCTACATCTCGCGATTAATGGCGACTGGAATGGCGATTAATTCATAATAACAGTAGTATCATGGAGTAGATACCAGTTATTGGTGGTGTTATTAATTAATGGCAACGGAACCATTATTATTATTACTATTATTATTATTATTATTATTATTATTATTATTATCGCTGTTGCTGCTGTTGCTATTAGCTGTCGTCATTATACTCATGATCATCGTTATCGTGACGGCGTTCAGTGGAAGGTTTCTTCCGTTACTAGCGTAACGTAGTTTAAATACGCACGGAAAGTCGGACGCGTGTCACGAGTGGAACGCTAGTGTCGAAATAGAAGAAGAAGCAACACCTGTAGCAACAGCAGCAGCAGCAGCAGCAACAGGCGCAACAGCAGTAAGTGCGCGATTCTACCAGCATAGCAACAACAACAGCCACAGCAACGACAGCTGCCGCTACTACAACCGCACACCACAGCAAATCAGCACGACGTCACTCTTCTGTTGTCCGGCATTTGGAAGAGTTTGGTCTGATCGGCCTGCCCGGCACCGTACTAGCCATCTAACTGGCTGTTATTGTATATACTCACATACCCCCCGCCGGAATTTAGCCCAGCATCGTCGTCGTCGCTGTGTCGCCCTCGAGGCCACAGCTCTCCCCCCTCGGCCGACGGACCGTTTGACTACTTCTCCAAGATCTCCTAGGCCGAGGCCCTTTCCCAGGTTTGCCAGCGCGGTTCGGCCTGTAGCTCACCTGCCCTCGCCTACGAAGTACAAGGAACAACCCTCTCTCTCGTTGCGTGCGTCCATCGGCATCGGCGGTCTCCGCCAGCCGTCCGTCTGCCGATGTATCCGCAAGCAGAGCGCAGCAGCTTCTTGCAGGAAGTCACAAGCAACTAGCTCCCTGCTCACCGTCATGGCTGTCGCCACTGCTGTGCGGCCCTCGTCAACATTTTCGTCGTCGTCCTCATCCTCGTCATTCTCCTGGATTGGTCCTGCGACGGTGTCCTCCCGCCTGCCCGTCTGATCCTGTCTGCCGGTGTACTACTGCTACTCCTTAGCTCTCCACGGAGGCACGGAAGAACTCGGGAGTCCCTCTCCAGAGGTAGCCGCGGTGGCCGTGGGAAAAGAGAGGTGAGTGGTTCGCCGTGCAGCGGCCAGGTGGCACCAGCGTACAGGAGACAGCCGAACGGCAACCGTATCGCTCGTCCCGCCCTGGGATAGGTCGCTCGTCGCTGCTGCCGCTGCTGCTGCCGTGGCAAAGGGAAGAGGTGGACTGGAAAGATGTGAAGGAACACGAGGAGGAGGGTCACACACAAAGACAATGATGATTACGGGAATGATGGTGATGATCATGGGGGTGTCGAGGTGCTCATGGTGGTAAGAAGGCTACGGTCGTGGAGCTGGGAACAGTCGGAGGCATCGCTAGGTTGAGAAGGGTAAGTGCACGGCAACGGTAGCCGGGATGGCTGCTGCGCTGAAGGTGCACGTGGGAAAGGGCGCAATTCTCCACCACCATCACCACCACCGGTTGTGGAGCGGCTGGCGCTGGTTGTCGTGGTACCGTACTAGTAGAAGCACTAACAGTGGTAGTGGTAAAAGTTGCCGTTGTAACATTCGCCGAGAGTAAGCGGAGTCTTGTATCGACGACAGTGGATCCTTTGGTCGATTTGTCTGCCTGGTATCGGCCGGCTGTCGATACCAGGCGATAGTTCCACCTTGGAACCGCCAAAGGTAAAGAAAGAGGGTGCACGCAGAAAACGCGGCGGGCGTACATTTGCTTTTCGGGGCGCACGTCCGCTTACAGCCATAATGTAATGTATAATATTGTTTATATAAAGTAGGGCTGATAGTAGTAGTAGTAGTAGTTAGTAGTTAAGGAAGTAAGAATAGTAGGAGTGGTAGAAGTATCTGTCGTGCTATTGTACAAGTACTACTACTCGTCTAATGTGGGGGGAGGGGGTGGTCATGATGGTGGTAGAAAAGGAAGAAGAATGAGGTGCCCCAGCAGCCGCGACGGCGGCAGTAGCTGCAGGCGTGGTAGTAGCTGCAGGCGTAGTCGTAGTAGTAGTCGTAGTGATGGTAACGGTAGCGGTGTGGTGATGATACCTATGGAGGAGGTGGTCTCTCCGACGAGGGACCGATGCTGGATATAGGACGAAGGGGAGGATCATAGAGGTGGTCGGGCTGCTGCTGCCGCTGCTGCTGCTGTTAGTAGGGTGTAGTAAGGGAGAGGAGGGAGGTCGAGGCGCAGGGGGTGGGCGGGGAGCCGCCCGGTGAGTGTGTGCTCTTGGCTGGCGGCGCGCCTGGGTGTGCCTCTTCCCGGTCGGTGGGTCGGTGAGTGTGGAGAGGTGGAAGCGCCGGTGGCTACCGTACAAACGTGCGTACTTACGCACGTACGTTCATACGTACGTAACTATATACGTATGTATGTACGTACATGCCTGTCTGCGCGCGCGTCCGCCCGCCCGCCTGCCTGCCTGCCTGTCCTTCCTTTTTTCCTTCCTTCCTCTGAACTGAGTGCTATAGCTTGAGATGCCGGTGGTGGTGGTGCTGCTGCTACTGCCGTCGCCGGTGTACGGCAGTGCCAAGCTGGCAGAGACAGGAAAGAAGGCTGTTCCTGCACCGTCGTGCAGGAAAGCAGTAAAGGAAGACGTAGAGGTGAAGGAACACGACGAGTAAAAGGAGGAAAGAGGGAGGAGGAGAAGAAGAAGGAGACGGAGGAGGAGGAGAAGAAGAAGAAGGAAAAGAGGGAGGAGGAGAAGAAGAAGAATAAGGAAGAGGCGGCCCACACGTTCCTCGTTTGGAACGTGTACGCGCTCCTACCGCTTTCTCTGTCTCTCTCTCTCTCTTTATTCCTTTGTCCCCTTCTGGGTGTAGCAGCGAGAGTGGTGTGTAGTATCGTGGTGGTGAAAGCAGACCTCTACCATCTTCGGCCCCCGCATCCCCCCACCCGCGACAGCATCGGCAGTAGTACGCGCGCTGCTGTTGTTCCTGCTGCTCCAACTACTCCTGCTGCCGTAGCTGCAAGTAACCGAGAGCATCGACGAGCTTACCCTCGAGTGTGACGGACGAGAACGGTGTGCACCACCACCACCACCACCGCTGCCACCACCACCAAGAGACGATGGTAGCGGCTCCGACAGCAGCAGCAGCGCCGACCGTACCATAGGAAAAGGAGAGGTTGTGTTGTTGCTGTTGCTGTTGTTGGCCCACGTACTCGTGGAGAGACCCTCTTTCTCGCTCTCGCCTCCGATCTCCGTCTATCTCCCCCCTTGCTCTCTCTCCCCCTCCTGATCTCTCTTGAGCGCGCGGCTGCCGCTGCTGCTGCCGCTGCTGCTACCGCCACCGTGGGTTGTGGTGCACCTTGCCAGTGGCCAGCGCCGCTGCGGCGAACACCGCCGCCGCAGCCGCCCGTGCTCACCGCCCAGCCGCCCAACGAATAGCCCGCCTGCCTGGCTGCTTGCCTGGCTGGTCGGTCGGACGGTCGGCCGCCTGCGACGGTGCTCTCGGCGCTCACCGCTTACCAGGAGCGGGCGAGCGAACGAGCCAGTCAGTCACCCAGTGAGCAAGCGAATCAGTCAGTCTGTGGTGGCGCCGTCTAGGGAGCGCACGCATCCCGTCACACGTCGCCGCCGCCGCCGCGGGCGTTACGCACAGGAGTACTACTTAGTGCCGTTAACTAGCTAACCAAGTAACCAACTAACCAACTCACTCACTACCACCACGATAAGGTAGTAGCAGTTGTAGTAGTAGTAGTAGTAGCTAGTAGTTCTAGCTAGTTCTACTGCAAGTTGTAATTCGAACTACGGCAAACTGTAGTTTCCATTCTAGTTCTGCAAGTTTGTAGTTCTCTTAGTAGGGAAAGTTAGAGTATTGCTCTCTGCTTCTGCTACTACGACGACGACGACAAAGGACATACGCCGATACGCCGATCGTCATTGTGGTCGACGAGTGCAGGTAGTAGTACAATTAGCAGTACCACGACTGAAAGGAACCGTCTGATACCACCGACTGACTGACGATCGAATGCAATACCAATCGTCGCTGTTGTTGTTGCTGCTGTAGTACTGTAGTGCAAGAAGCTAGGGCCAAAAGGGCTAAAGCCCGAGAAGCAGTAAAAGTACCTCCGCGTTAGTTGTCCGCGGCGGTACCCGCCCACGACACTGTCTGACGCCCGCAGGTCGGAGAAGAACCTGAACTGACGAGCAGCCCACATCCAGATCCGCGCGGGCGCGCGCAATCGAGCGATCGCCGTAGCGATTCTTATACGTGAACCCACAGCTCGCACCCAGTCACTCGGGCACTCACATACCCAGACACCCCGTATAGACACACTGCTCACACTTACACAGACTCGAACACACAACCACCCAGCCAGCCAGCCAACCAGCCACCCACCCACATAGGAGAGAGTCGAGAGGTGAAGAAAAGGAAGAAGTGACAGAGGAAGGTGGTCATGGCACAGTGGATGCACTAGAGCCGCCGCAGCAGCAGCCGCTACAGCCGCCGCTGCCAGGACGAACCACAGTCCGAATAGTAGTAGTAGTAGTCAACGTAGTGGCTCCAGGAGGAGTACTTGTGCCAGTGGGCTCTGGAGTCTACATGGACGGGGGTGGTGGTGGTGGTGCTCCTGCTGCTGCTGCTGGGTTCACTGAGCGCTCACCTCTCGTCGCCTCCAGTTCCCTCCGACCGCTGGCAGAGACTGGTTGGTGCTGCAGCTCCGGCTCCTCCGACAGTCGAAGATGAGGTAGGCTGTGGAGTGGTCCACAGCTCCAGCTGGCTCCGCTGTTGTTGATACAACCTGACAACGCGCGCGCCAGCAAAAACGCGCTGGTCAAGCCAATGTGCGCGCTGAGAACGTCGTCGTGTTCAACAACGTTGAGCAACGCTGTTTGTTGTTGCTGGTGGTGGTGTTGTTGTTGTTGTTGCTGAGTGGTGTTGTTCGTGTGATCTCTGACTTCGTGGATAAGAACAATCTCCCTCTGTATTGTCATTTTCTTTCATAGTCTTCTCTTTGCATCATCAGCATCAGCATCATCAGTACAAGTCCACTATTAGCCAACTGACTACTAAAGTGACAGGTCACCTACACCAACTGCGTGCCTCAGTGCAGAGAGTGCGAGACGACAGAAAGTTGTCAGGGCAAGCTTCACCTGCCTTGTGTGCCTTATGGGCACGTAACTTAATGTCATCGTCGTCGTCGTCGTTGTTGCTGTTGTTGTCGCTGTTGGTGTTGATGTTAATGTTGTTGCTGTTGTTTTAGTTGTTGTTGTAGAAGTAGTTATTGTTGTTGTTGTCGGTGGTGTTATTGTTGTTGCTGTTGTGGGTGTTGTTACTGCCAAGTTAAGCCAAGTGACCACCGAACTGTTGCCTCTAAACACATTGTCAAACAAGAGACACCAAAGAGCAGTCAGACCAAAAGGCAGAAACTCAAAAAAAAAAAGAAGAAAAACTTCACGAACAGCTACCGTAACAACAGCTACCAACCAAGCAACAAGCTGTCACAGCGGTCATCGTTGGTCACTGTCGGTGTAATAGTGCTGACGACAGCGTCTCTCAATCTCAATGAGTGAAGTACGAAAGCAGCCAGTATGCAGTATGTGAGGTGTCGCCTACTGAGGACATCGACGTCGTCAAGTGTACAATCAACGAAGCACGAAGGCTACGAAGGCGACATGACGACGAATAGGAGGCCCACCGATGAGAGTGCCCTACCCGCGACGTGCTACGTGCTGCATCACGACGCGATTGATAATTGAGTGATTGATTGATTAAAGCCGGGAGCGTTCGAGCCGTCGTCAGCGTTGTTCTTCTTCCCGGGTGTGCTTCGTGTGAGTGTGATAGAGCATCTGTGGGTGTGTCCACCTACCTGTTCGCATAGTGGTCGCATAGTCGCCGCAGCCATTCGTAGCCGCCATCTAACTGGTGACCGACCGATCGATCCTGGAGCAGCTGCGGTGTGCAGCTGGCGGCCACTCAAAACGGCCCAGCTACACCACTTCCTGGCAGGTGGGTAACAACAACTAGAAACCGAGTCGTAGAACTCGCTAGAACTCGGCGAGCATATATATATATATATATATATATATATATATATGGCAACAAGATTAACTCGATAATCAACAAAAAGGGTTTCTGATGGTAGTGATGGTGGTGGTGATTATGATGGACACGATAGTGACAAATATCGCTTCCATCAGATCAGCACCATCAATGACGGGCGTATTTGAAGGTCCATCACCGAGTCATGATGGATAATTTGTTGGTGGTGGTTCGATACTTTCATGTTACTTGTTAAAGATGGTTCAGCACTTCAGCATCAAACATGACAAGCTTGCTTAGAACTACAAACAACAAAGTCTTTGCTGCTGCTGCAAAAAAATGAATGCAATGAATGCATGAACGCTGCGGAGCTGCTTCGACGACGGTGAGAAACACCGCAACAAGCGCGGCGTCCTATCTCTGCACCTTCAACGCCAGCTTAGAGACTCTAGACAAGCTGAGTAAACGTGGCAACATTGCTACCGCACACCTGCCGCCGAACATTTCATTGCCAGCAAAGAATTTAAAGGCGGATTCTTGACTGACGAGCTTAAAGGCGGATTCTTTGTCTTTACCAGCTTTTATCACTTTACATCGCCTACTTAACTTTTGCAGTAGTGACAGATACCATTAATAACTGGAGGGCTCTATACTGCAGTAGTAATAGTAGAAGTAGTAGTAGTCGTAGTTGGAGATATCTCACACATTAGCAAACGTTACGGCGTTGCACGTGACCCTAGTGGGAAAAGAATCCGCCGAACTCCTCGCCGTCAGAAAATACCTTTGGCTAACTTACCCACGCATTCTCTTAATCCATGTCATATGCAACATCGTCGAATAACATTTGCTAGCGTACCAGATGCGTACCACTGCGGTGTAGAGCCAGGCCAGCTTGTACTCTGATGTGGCGTATGTGACATCACTGCAGAACGCGCTTGTTCTACGTGTTGCATCAACAAATGCACGTTCAGGCGGGCTCTCTTCGAAATTCTGAACTAAAACACTCTCGAAAGAAGGATTAAGCTTGGCAAACTTATTAGTTAGAAGATCAGGTTTTACAATAGCCTTTGATTGCATATTTATTAGCACGTAGTGTCCATCATCTCGATATGGTGATAGCGCAAAGCGCCGGCACGCGGCTCAGCCCACGATGGCTCACCTACCGGCTTCACCATCGTGTACGACCCAAACAGAGGCTGTCGTTTGAGCCGCGAAATCGCCCAGCAAATGCGCAACGAGCTGCACGGGGAGTCCCCGACACTTCGGTGGCCAAAGCCAAACTGACTTAGGCTGTGGGTCTTTGGGTTTCCCTTCTTGGACCTGCTTCCCTCAGGGCAGAAAACCTCCTCGGTGGATGAGGTGGGGGCAGCACCTGAGCTAGCTCCTAAGCCGGTGCCACCCTGCAACGCGGTGAGGTGGGGTGAGGTGAGGTAGATGAGTCCCGAGGTGGAGGTAAAATAAAAGGAAAGGGCAGTGGGGCAATCAAGGTAAGAGGATACGTCCAAATCAGGTGGAGGAGAGAACGCGTGCTGTACTCGCCCCAGGTCGGCTGTGCTACCGGGGCGCACACTATACAGGGCAAACGCGAGAGGCCTCTGATGTGGCTTGCAACTCATTTAAATTCAGCAATGGTCTCCGTCGCTACCATCAGTGTCACCTTCAGTTGGGGCACAGCCTTCGCTGAAAGTAAAATAGCCTAATAGCTGCTAGCAGCGGCAGTACACAACAAAACAACATCGAATGTCACCCTCCGAGACAGAGATAGACGCCCAAAGCGCTTTATTGCTGTCGAAGGCTACTATTTTAGTGCTAGGTATCGTTTTCGGTTAGATTCAACTTCGGAAGTTCGGAAAGACCAACTTTGTTGTTTGACTTCCTAGGCACAACAGCCAGAGAAACGTGGCCATGGGTACTCCGGACAGGAGGAGCTTGTACAGAAATAGCAACCTCAGACACTAGGCACATATTTTACCACTTTCGGGCTCTGAAAAATCTAAAAAAATGCATTTGGTGTGACAACTTCTAAGTTGACGATTGTGCTGTCTCAACGCATTACATTCTTTATAGAATACAACACATACTCTTTACAATCGCCGCAGCGTTTGATTTTTAGCGTACATCCGTTACACGAACCGTACCAGTCTGCCATTTTATAGAGCGCCTGTTACTTTCCTCGTCGCCGATGTGTGCTCAGGACCCTTTGGAGTGAATTTGTGTTATCCTCGTAAAGTAGCGTACCATCCGCTCTTCATTCGTTTATTTGCCCCGCTGAGACACCGGAAATGGGCTGTTCAGCTATTCGTTATAAAGGCGAAGGTCCTCAGATACGGAACAAGAGCACTGACCAACCATCTATTTGAGATGAGCTTGAACCTGTTACACTTTCTGGCTCTTCTGTTTGTGTGCATATCAAACTATGCGTGTACTGTCACAGTAAGAACGACGTTGCCTAAACGCAGTATATCATCTAAAAGTCAGATGACACTGCATCTACATATTATAGAGGTTGCACCAACATATGCAGTAATAGTAGTAGTGCTGTCAGTGCATTGCTGCCGAATATAATCCTGTTAACTAGTTTAATACCCCTCGTTGTACTGTACCGAATAAAAGTACTGCTGCTAATGGTAATGATGATGATGACGATGCGGACCTATTGTACATAAGTACAATGGGTCCCCATCGTGCATCTGGTTATCCGTATGGTTCTGGCAGAATACTGGTACGTTGTCAGGTTGTTGGGATCTATTGGGTTCGTAAGGAATTAGCAAACCCACCATGACCTATACCACCACCACCAACACGCTCAGCAAAAACGTCGTCCCAGAGACTGTCGTCGTTGTCGCCGTTTGCTTGTGCGAGCCAATACCCGGTGTCCAGCAATCGGAGAGAGGTCGGCACTCTTCCTGCGGCACTTTCGCCCTGCTACGAGGGTAGATGGTGATCGATAAACAGAAATACGAATGAACAGATCGAAATAAGAGAGACGAAAGCGCGACACAGCAAGATACACTGAGCAAGAATGAAAAAAAACGTGAGCTGGAGGAGATGAATGCATGTAAAGAGGCCGTCGACACCGCCGTGACAGTGATCACATTGCTTCGGAATGGACCAAGTGTGTCTCTGTGTAGTATGCATGTGCGTGCATCATCTTCTGCGTGTAGTATCATTATCATCAGCAGCAGCAGCATCATTGTCATGCACAAAAACAACAGCAGCAACAACAACACCGGCACAGCGGCTCCGGTGATGATACCATGGTAGTATTAGTAGTTGTAGTAATAGTAGGATTTGCGTGGGTGTGCGATGCTGGCGTGATTCATGTGTCAGGATTGTCTTGGGAAACGGTGTAGCAGCAGGAGCTTCAGTATCACGGGTAGGTTGTTGTTGTTGTTGTTGTTGTTGTTGTTATTGTTGTTGTTGTTGTTATTGCAGCAGCAGCATCAGCATAACATGAAGAGAAGGAGGAAGATAAATAATAAGCTGAGAAAGACATGACTACAAATTGTGGCTCGAGCGTCCAGCAAAATCAATGCCGTTGTTGTTGTTGCTGCTGTTGTTGTTGTCTGTGTTGCTGGCGGAGAAGTAGTAGTAAAAGTTGTTCTTGTAGTCGCCGTTGCTATTGTTGTTGTTGTTGTTGTTGTTGTTGCCGCCGTTGCTTTTGTTGTTGCTGCTGTTGTTGTTGTCGCCGCCGTTGTCGTAACTGTTATCGTCAGTCCCGACAACAGTGAAAGTCCGACAAAGCAGGAGAACGCCCTGGCCACCCTGAGCAGCACCAGCAACAGCAGCAGAAGCAGCAACAGCAACAACAACAACAACAACAACAACAGCAACAACAACAACACTAATAACAGCTCCAGCCGCAGCAACGGCAACCACCGCACCAACCGCGACTCGAGAACGTCCCGTGTGATCATGGTGCTGGTGGCTGGAGTTTTGTTTATTTCCAAGACGACGCGCGGAGAAGAAAAGTCGCGACGATCCTGTTCTCACAGAGACGCGCGGTTGTGTCTCTCACAAACCTGGCTGGCCGCCGACACCACTTGCTTTCGCCGAGCGTTTCGTTCCCGTCCGCTGCTGCTGCTGCTGCTGCTGTATGTACATTGATGTACTCATTACGTGGCTTTCCGTTGCTCCGTTGCTTCCAGGCCTGTTGTCGTCGTGTACAGAGGCGAGTCGTCTTGATCGTGGTAGTTTTAGTAGTAGTAGTAATATTGGTGGTGGCCGACAAACGAGTTGATGTCGTTCGTCGCCAGCTCTTGTTGAGATCGTTTTGCTTACGGTTTTTTTTCTCGGCGGCGTTCATCCCCGCAGTGTTTCGAGAGGAGAGTTTTTCACCACAAATGCGATCACGCTCTCGTGAAAATTGTCTCGTTGTTGCTCGCGCCGAACGTACGAGCTGTCAACGGTGGCGAGGTGACAAATAAAAGCGCTCAAACGTTCAATGAACACTAAGGCCGGTGCGGCGGCTGTTTTGAGGAACACGGCTTTTCTGTTGGCAAGCTGATAGCAAACTGATAGCAAGCAATCAACACGCTGTTGATAGATGACTGTATGCGATGTATTCCAGCCTCAATCGTCCGTATCGTCAAAGTTGAAAAGCCGTTATACGAACATGCAGGTCTGCTTGCTGTAGGCCACCAGGCCTTCGAACTATGTGGTTCTTCCGTTGTTGTGGCTGTTTCGGTTAACCGCATGTCGACGCGATTGTATCAGCTTTCGTATTATCACACACGACTATCTTCGGCTATTTATCGTCTAGTCATCGCGTGAGGATTTCTTATTCTACCCTGAAGCAGCAATTGCACAATTCACCGCAGATGGTCACTGAATTATCGACTATCTTAACTCTTGTCTGATCCCTCTGGTTGGTTCGATTCTGAAAAGCCGACCTACGCTCAGGTTTCTGCAAGTAGCCCGGTCAAGAGTAGGGTGAAGGGAACTAACGGGGAATAGCGGCAGTGAAGCCGTCTTGCCACCTTTGGGACGCTTCGGCCTCGGAGCAGTCCGTGGAGGCCGCCCTCTCTCGGTGGTCTGGCAATCGAGGTAAATGTGGCTTGCAGAAGCCCCCGTCCGCTGATAGACAGCCGATGGAGTAAGTCATCGACGGGCAAGTTGGCCGCGAGAGTCGGAAGAGCTGTCGAGTGCGCGGCGTGCAGTTGCAACGTGACGAAGAGCTCAGACACACGGCTACAATGATGGGGTAAGAGATAGGAGGGGGGGGAGGGGGCGAGCGGAAGCTTCATTGAAGTGTCAAGTTGAGGAAGGCATGGACCGCTACCTGAGGAGCACATCAGAGGAAGGAATCGAAGGCGAGGGAAGGGGAACGGATAGGCTCGGCATCAGCTCATCGACATAGGTATGCGCCTGGTCGCAACGCCTTTGTGAGCGAATCGACCACGGCGCGAGATACGATTTAGATACAGCCAACAATACAAATCGAGCTCGTTTTATCATGGGGGATGATGATACGAGTCGAGATGCTCTATTTGTGCAAGACGCACCGCCAATTGACATCAGTATTTGCCACTACGTTCAAGGATATGTAAGCGGGATAGCACCCTTAGAGACACATCAAAGATGTGTCGTTCGGAAGCTTCCAAGGTGATCTACGTACGATTTCTACGGTGCAAAGGTAAACGCCGACTGCACAGTAAACATGGTTAGCAAGCCATCAAAGGGCGACACTTGTAGACGAAAATGACAATTGGGATCTAATACTAATGCGCCACTTTCCGAGAGGTTAAAATAAAAGGTGCTCGGAGAATACCTACATCAGGTAACCGTCCGAATCTCCGATAGGAGAAAGAAACTACCTCCAATAAGGATAATCCATTGCTGTCATCTCCGATCGTGGCTTTTTGTGCGCGATCGACTTCCAGAGGACGACAGAGGCGACCCAGTCGGCACCAGGTGGTTTCAGAGGTTTGAAAGCAAGAAAAAAACGCCGATCCCCATACGAGGCGTGTAGGTAGATAGGTAGCTCTAGGAGACTATTCGAGAGTCGACCTGGTGAGATTTTTCCAACGGGGCCGGCGAAGGAAAGTATTGGCTTCTGGAGAGACCACAACATCTACTCCAGCCTATCGACACGACGTCCTAAACAAAACGTAGCGATGTCAATATGCATGCATGTGTATACATAAAAACAAATAATAAATATGTATATATGTATATATATATATATATATATATATATATATATATATATGTTTGTGTTACCTTCCGTATATTGGCGTAAGCGTATGATACGGTATCGTAGTAGTAGTAATAGGGTAGTATTTATCGATACAGCAAATGACCATCTATCCGAGGTGAGCTCCATAGAGCAAACACAAAGCATGCCGCTAATGATGACGATACTGATGATGATGATGATGATGCCGATGATGATCATGATTGTTGTTGTTGTTGATGATGATGATGATGATGATTGATGATGATGATGATGGTGGTGGTGGTGGTGGTGGTGAGATCCTGGCGGCGGACGCACGCGTGCGCTATTCGTATCTAACCTTTACAATCTAAAACTCGCTGGGCATCGGATTTCAACCCGTGCCGTGTCCGCTACTATACATATACCGCTGCTCTACCTGCCGCCGCTCGAGCCCGCCGCACGAGACAGCCATTACGAAGAGGTAACGGGAGGCCATATCGGCAGTTAGTTTACGGCGCCGCCAGCCGCTGTAGCAGCGGCAGCAGCAGCAGCAACGTAAATACGGTATCGTCGACGACGACGACAACAACAACAACAACAACAACAACAGCAGCGGAATCAGCTGCTGCTTCTGGTGCTGCAACCAACGAGAACATTAGCAACAACAACGACAGCAACAGCAACAACAGCGATGAGGCAACGGAGATTGTCGCTCCACTGCTGCTGCTGTTGATGTTGCCGCCCATGCTACCTTGTGCACGGGGACAGCCTGATTGAATAGGGGCATTAAGGGAACTATTACCACCACCACCACCGGCACCACACTACCGGTCTAGACGCTAAATTACTAATAGGTACCCTTTTTGTATCTCTATCTAGAACACAGAGGTGAACGTAGAGAACTTACACATATACACACATATATATATATATATATATATATATATATATATATATATACGCTGGAAGTATATGTATAGCGAAATGTTGTTATATCCGACCAGGATCTACCTAGTTTCTATGTTTGAATTAAACAACTATATACCAACACGGATAGTCTCTAGTCTCGATGTTCTAATGTTGTAAACCGAAGTATAGCCTCCGAGTATTTTCCAAATTTGATGCTTTTTACTTGTGTTCCTTACAAAAATGCGGAAATATGCTTGTATATTATTTTGGAATTTAGGCAAGTCGAATTCAATCCCATCCATGTAACGTCTCTCGTTTGCGGGTATATGCGTGTGGCATCAGGTTAGTCTATAATCAGACTCATACTCTACGATAAGCACTATACTATGGATGTGAACAGGACTCTAAGTGGAGAGTCCTGGAACCCACTTCCACCCAATGAATGACGGTCGTTCAAACGACGGAGGATGCGTATACATGCGGCCGCTTTAGCCGCTTTCTACAAGACCTCACACTACAACAACAAGCAGTTTCATGGGTCTGGACGGGCGTCTAAGAGGCAATATATATTAGTTGCCTCATTCAAGTAAAGGCGTTTCTTTTCTGAAGTAGGTATCTGTATGTCGGTATGTGTATGAGTGTGCAGACATATTTGTGGCATTTAAGTCAGTCTCGAACAGGCATCGTCGGGCGAGCTTCACCACTGCCTGCCTCATCATCACCTTCCTATCCACGTCGACAACCACCTCGTCACCACGGCGTCTGTAGCGGTGAACATAGAGGTGAACGTAGAGGCCACAACCAGCCAGCGTTAACGACAATGAAATAAAACGACAAGTGCGGGCGCGATGAAAGCGCACCATGGTGCCCCGCCTACCTCAACGACATTGAGTCGACATCGTTTTTCTATACTGCTGCTGCTGTTGTTGCTTTTGCTGTTGACTATGATGATGATGGTTATGGTGGAGATCATCATCGCCATCATCAGCACCACCATCACCACCACCCTCATGATGGTGACTGCCCGGCCGTTTAGTTACAGTCGCACGTCGCCGACTACGCTCACAGTGTTAGACCACGCTCATAGTGTAGATAGACCACGCTCATAGTGTAGATAGACCACGCTCATAGTGTA
Organism: Dermanyssus gallinae; assembly: GCA_003439945.1. Lineage (NCBI taxonomy): Eukaryota > Metazoa > Arthropoda > Arachnida > Mesostigmata > Dermanyssidae > Dermanyssus > Dermanyssus gallinae. Next base: position 142,420 of record QVRM01002902.1, on the reverse strand, counting down.
GATAGACTACGCTTAACTACCGGCCGACCCACGCACGCACCCACTCATCCCCCACCGCCACCACCCACTCGAATAGTGGACGACTGGGTGTTGTTGTTGTTGTTGCTTTGTTGTTGTTGTTGCTTTGTTGTTGTTGTTGTTGTTGCTTTGTTGCTGCTGCTGTTCTCATCTGAACTCCTTCCCCTACCTATCGACGAAGGCTACCCAGCTGCCGTATGGACGCGGGCAATAGCGACGTGGAGGCAGACGGCCGCGGCATAACGGTTATGCGCGCGACGCGTTTCGTTCCATGTTCCACCGTCTGTATGCCTGTCTAAACGTCCGTCCGTTCGTCCATCCGTCCCGTCATGCGTCTCTCTGTCCGTCCGTCCGTCTGTCTGTCTGTCCGCCTGTCTATGTGCGTTTATTACCTCCAATAAAGGTCCTCCTTGAATGGCGCCTCCAACGCCTTACAACGTCGGCGGCGATCTCGGCGTTTCGCCGCCGCCACCGCCGCCAGTACTGTGCTCGTTGTGTCGGACAGTGTCGCACTGCGCCACGAACACAACGCGTACAACACTGAGTCAGACAGAGGATAGGCTGCCATTTCAATAGCCGCCCCGTAGGTGTGGCGGTAAGGCATAGGCAAGGCGTCGGCGTCGACGTTGTTGTCGGCCGCGTCGTGCTGCACCTCTATAATTCTCTCTCTCTCTGTATCTGCATCTCTCTCCCTTGTTTCCTCTCTCTCTCTCTCTCTGCACACTCCGTCCACACTCGTCAACGGAACAACATCACCACGAACTCGGTGATGGTCGGGAATGCCGTTGGCCCCTTGCTGCCGGCGGTTAAACGACAGGCCCTAACTAGCTGGCCCGGGTTCCCTGGCGCTAAAGCTATGTGTTTGTGAGATCGGCGTGTATGTATGTCTGGGTGTGTATATGGGTGTATATATACACACGTGTTTATATATGTATCAATCTGGCTCCGTCTCTGCCGGGTCTGCGTGTGTGTGTATATGTATGCGTTTATGTTTATTCGCTTATTCGCCTGCTTTCCAGCCAGCGAGCTGCTTCTCCAAGAGGAGGGGCTGATCCACCAGGTTGAGATGTGCTGGGCTGGGCTGGGCTCAACTACCTACGTCTTCGTTTTACTCCAGCTTTCTCGCCTCCCCCCTCCCCCCTCGTGACATATACGCACGACAAATAAATACATGCGCCTCGCTCGACAGCATGCTTACTGTCCAGTCTTTCTATCGGTCCGCCATGCACTCTCTTGCCCAGCCGGGAAAGTATTAGTTCTATCATTTGCGGCCGCATTTCGAAGGAGCAACGCGAGTAACTTCCGGCTTTCGGACACCGGGCAATGCGCCGGTATGTGTACATCTATACTCGTGAATATACACTACTCACGTATATATACTCTGCGAGAGAAATAGGCCACCGCTGCCGCCGATAACGGGGGCGACAAAATCGAGAAGAGTCGCGGCGGTAGACAACGCGATAAAAGTGCAGCGAAGGGTAGGTAAACTAAGACGAGAGAGATAGCCCAAAGGTAGAGATCGCGAATAAAATTGAATACAGAAAACAAAACGAGAAAGGGAGAAGAAAGCAGCCGGTTTGGGATCTCTGATCGGACCCGGATTGGAGCCGGCATAGAGCCCGAACACGGAACTCTTAGCCCGGGGGGACCCTCGACGTCTGTCGATTCTGTCCCGACAGCTCCATTCCTCCTGGTCCCGTATGCTCTTTACTCCCTCGGGTGGCCTTCATCGTATCGCGACTACCACCGCCGCTTCGATTGGGCAGAGACCACAGACTCCACCGTGGGTGTGGTGGACAGAACAGACGTTTTTTGTCGTTATTGTCGGTACCGTATTGCTGCTGTTCCTCCTACTACAGTTATTGTTGCTGTTGCTTTATTGCTGTCATTCGTTTAATACGCCGCATAGTTTCCACGTTTCCCATTGATGCCGTTCTGACGACTCTAACCACAATTACAACTAATACTACACATTTTCGACGCGTATGACTATTGTCCTTGTTGCTGCTGCCGCTGCCCTAGCCCATGGTGATACGGTAAGAATGTTAACAACGATAGTGGTGGTGGTGATGATGACGATCACCCGATGACGATTAGCGTAATGATGATTATGATGATGGTGATGCCGGTGATGATAATGATGGTGATGATGATGATGATGGTGATTCGCGTGGTGACGAATAGGTTTCGTGACCGTTCTCGTGCTGAGTCTCGATGGGCTACTGAGGCCACTGTCCCCCTATATTTCAGTCTACCTGTCTGCCTTCCTGCCTGCTTCTCTACGGTACGCAGTTCTGTTCATCCGGCCCTCTGTTTGTTCGCCATCTCTCGGCTGTACGCACCGAGCTCCTGTCGCGGATCGGTTGGTTGAGCGGTTGCCGATGCAGCTGCTGCTGCTGCTGCAGCGACGGCGGCTTGACATGACGTGGCGTGTCGCACAAACGTGTTACCGACAACTACCGGAGACAATGCGGTCATCGCCGGCCGTACTTAAGCGCGTACTCTTGTGCGCTCGTTTCGTCCACCATTGGAGACCATCCACTACTACAGCTGTTGCGGCTGCTGTTGTTGTTGTTCTTGTAGCAGTTGCTGTTGTTGTTATTGTTGCTGTTGTTGTTGTTGTTGCTGGTGCCGCTGGTGCTTCTGGCGCGGCCCTGGCCGAATACCATTGTTGCGTGGGAGCGTGCAGTTTTGTTCGTTGACTGAATGCGCTGTCGATGGCCGCGGCGACGATGCGGACGACGGCATTGGAGAGACATACGGCTACACAATACGACGGCTACGGTGACGCTGGTTTCAGACACAGCGCGGAACAGCAGTTCCAGCGGGCGAACTTGTTTCGTTTTGTGGCCGCCTTTCTGTCATCAGAGAAAAGAGGCCGTCATATAGAGAAAAGGAAAAGAGGAGTGATAGAAAGTGTGGGCGAGAGGGGGGGGGAGAGAGGAAAAATGAGACGGAGAAAGAGGGGGTGAAGAGAGAGCGAAATACACAAAGATTGACAAACCAGCAGACAGACAAGCGTCAGTTAGTTAGACAGACAGTTAGCCTGTGTCAGTCAGGTGCCTCCTCTTTCATCTCTCGACGACGGCTTGACTGTATGACTGCCGACACAAACACAGCCGTTAGTAGCGGTCGCAGGACGCTAACCAATCCGCCAATCGCTCGTATGGGGTTGGTTGGTTAGCGACGTGGTCTGGTAGTAGCTGCGAGTTAGACGCCTAGTTATACTTCTCGCTGGCTTCTAGTGTGCGCAGGCTCGATCTCAGGTTCGCCCGATCTTGGGCGATTTCCCGAGACTGTTACTTCTTGTGCTCGAACATGTACGGAGCGTATATGCCACGACGCTATAGGAGATAGGAGAATACTGACTTACTTACGGTAGCGCACCTGGGTTCTGTGCTTGGTCATTGCATTTCGATCATTACCTCAGCTGATCTGCATAAGGATAGCTTTGTTGTTGTTGTGCAAAAAGGTCCGCATAAGGAATGGCAACTTGTCAAACCAAGCCGGAGAATGTTGTCCACAAAGGGCCATAAGAAGGCGGAAGAAATAGCTAGCAGTAAGTAGTATGTAGTAACAATTCGAAACAGAACGTTTTCTCTGGCCATCTAATGGTCGTGCCTAAAATGCAGTTCCGGGGGTCACACACATGCAGAAACACATCGGGGGACGTCCGATTGCGATTGTTTGGAAAGTGGATTGTAAAGCCTAAACAGTGGAAGAACGGAGAGAATAATAGAATAAGAGGACAGAATAATGTGTATGAACTAAAAGTGTGAGTGAACAACTACCAAGCTAAGCAACAATCTAACTGTCATCGTTTGGGAAGATCGTTTGGGCTTGTCCATAGTCGTCATGATCGACGTTTTTGACGACGGCGGAGGCGAGTCCGCCGGCGACAATGCTATCGTTCGTGGAGGTTGTCCGACCACGATAGCTTGTTGTTGCCAGCCATTGCTGCCCTTTGCCTTTCTCACCTACTACGTCTGATACTACCCACTAGCACTATTACTGTTGCTACTGCTACTACTACCACTACTAATGCTACTACTTCGACTACTACCGCCACGATATATAGGCGGGTGTCGCAAGTCAACGCCAGGCACACTTGCAGCTATGGTTAAAAATGCGCCGGCTACGGCGGTGGGTTATGTGCTGTAGAGCAAGTGGAGAAGGGAGAGGAGGAGGAGAAGGCGGCAGCTGCGGCGGTAAGGACGTTGGTAGGCTGATGGGAAATACTCCGGGGGAAATGGTGGGAAGGCAGCAGAAGGAGCGTAGGAGAACGGACCGACCGACCAGATGGGGGCTGAGGGCCGGTTGATGCCAGAAGGACTGCCTGATGCCCTGCCTGCGAATCCTTAGCTTGGTTTCGGTCGGCCGGCAGGGCCAAACTGCAAAGCAGCGAACGTAAGGGGGACGTACGGGGTGGCGAGTGGGGGAAGCGGGATGGTTGAGGCGAGAGAAACCCGGCAGGGCCCGGAAGAATGGGCGGGCTTGGCTCGCGTTCGCCCGCTTACAGCCGGCCAGGACGAGTCAGCGCGGTACTCGGGCAGAAACGAACGAAGTACGACGACGACGTCCTCGTCGGTGTTGCCCTGCCTTCGGCGTCTTGCCCGTCTTCGTCGGAGGCAGGAGGCTGGAAACCGGCCAGGAGCCGCCCCGGTGGTGCCGGTAGCAGCGGTCGTGACGGCGGCGGTGGCCGCGTTTCTTGCGACTGGCCAGCGGGGGCATCGGAACACGATGGGGATGGCAAACGCACGTCAGCAAACCTCTCTCAGGTTCCATTCCGTTCCACACCGTCACCGCCTTCGCTGCAACTGCTGCTCTCTGGTTCTGTCTCTCTATCTCTCTCTCTCTGTCTGTTTCCCATCTCCTGCCTACTGTTATTCCTTCTCTTCTACCTTCTTTGCCTTGCCCTCATCCTGTTATTCGTATCCGGTAGTGGTTCGTCGAGCCGTCGCTGCTGCTGCTGCGGCTGCTGAAGCTACTACCGACGTCGTTTGCCCGTGATATGCGCCCGTTACGTTGGCCACACGGCGACGTGGGCCACACGCTCACCGGCACACGGCACGCCACGACGGCAAGGCAAGGCCACCGGCACGTCAGGGCACAGTAGGCAGGCAGCGCATGCGCCAACAGGCAGGGCCCGGGTCCTGCGAGTCGTTCGAAGGTCCGCCTCCGAGGCCACACCTCCGGGCCGCGCACCGCCGTCGGCGCCGTCGTTTCGACGGCGCCACCGGCGGGCCGCTGCTGCACCGACGGCCTCGGTGGTGGTGGCGCGGCGCGAGAGAGCGGGTGCCCGAGTCCGGGCCCCGAGACCTTTGCCGGGCGAAGCCGCCACCGGGGCCCGCCGACGACACGGCAGGAGGGCCTACCTTGGCTGGCTGTTCGTCAGTCGCCGTTCGGCTCTACCTCTATGCTATCAGAACATAAGCATGCCTCGGCCGCCCACCTTGGGCGGCACCTTGCTTTAGCTTGCCTTGGCTTGTCTGCGCTTGTCAGCCAGTCAGCCAGCCACTGAACACCTTCGGCAGCAGCAGCAGCAGAACGCTACCTTGGGCCCTCCCGCGACACATAAGCACCTTGTGCGCTCTCCGGACCCTGGCTAGACCCACTGCTACCTGTGGCTGTTGCTACCGTCAATATACCGGTAAGAGCAGTCAGTAGTATAAGACGGTTGACACTTCCTCCGCCTTCGCTCTGCGGTGGCCAGCTTGAAACGCGCCAACTGCTGACACGTTTCGAGGACGACGCTTTACTTGTCGTTAGCATTGAACAAGTCACTCTGCTCGCTTTTGGAAATCGTTTACGTTGGTTGAGCACTGGCAACACCAACTTTGACATAGTACTCGACGAGAGCTCGAGCTATAGTCGTCGTAGTGATAGTTAAAACCTGGTAGGACAGACAACGTATCACTCGGAGACGCACCCAAGCAGCTGGCTTGAATACACACGAGCCGAGTGTGATGAGGGAAGTCAGTGTCACATGTAAACTCTGGCAGCGGGCTGTCTTCTTCTTGCCGATTTGGCACGTCTTTACAACGGCAGTAGCGCTGTTAGTTGCCGCAGTCATTGTTGTTGTTGCGGTTGTTGTTGTTGTTTTTGTTATTATTCTTGTTGTTGTTGTTACTATTGTTCTTGTTGTTGCTGTTGCTATTATTGTTGCTATTATTATTGTTGCTGCTGTTGTTATTCTTATTGTTGTTGTTAGTATTATTGTGATTACTGTTGTTGCTGGGGTTGCCCTTCTTGTTGTTGTTCTTGCTGTTGTTTTTAGTGCCAGTTCTTGTTGTTGCCCTTCATGTAGTCGTGCTTGTTGTCTCTACTACTATGCTAAGGTTGTTGGTGTCGCTGCTGGTGATGAATGGCTGCATGCTTGACGACGACGACGACGGCGGTGGTGGTGACAGCTAACGGTAAGGGTACAGTGACCTGCCTGCCACCAATGCCTTGCCATGGCCAATGCGGCCCGCTATGGCCGAAGCTGGCCGATGAATTTACGCACTGTAATAGTGCGTGTATACATGCACAGTGTATAAATGCCCAGGGCCACCGGCTGGCATACAGTTAGAAGGAGCGAGTGAAATGCAAACGACGACAGGACAATTGGCGTATTGAACATCATGATGGTGTGAAGGCGGGTAAGATGGGGCGATGACGTTGTTCCACCAGCGGTGTTTTGGTGCCGCTATCCTGACTGATACTGGGCGCGCGAGGGAAGGGCGTCATTTCTTTGCAGCCTCATCTGTATCGACTCATAGCTACAGCAGCAGCAGCAGCAGCAACAACAACAACAACAGCAACAACGCAAAGCACATTACAATACGAATAGATATGTGTGAGAGCATTAATAACAGTAGTTTGCTTCGTGAAGGTGCGTCAATGCGGAGAGAACGGGGTGCTCGTAATTGAGTAGTCCATAGTCATAGACGAGTTACACATTAATTTGTAGCAATATTCTCAACGGCCAAAGCACATCATCGGGCTTCCTATTTGAGAAGGCGTCCGTCGTCGGGCAAAAAGTATGTGAGAGGGAGAGAGCGAGAGAGAGAGTGTGTGTTCATTCTCAAGCGCACAAAAGTCCCGTCCCAATCCTGGAGTTCCTGGATCGACCAGGACGAGGCTAGATGACAACACCCACAGGTGGGTGACGTAGTGACGGCGTGTTGTCCGTGGCTACTGCGACTGGCGATGCTGTCAGCAAAGAGCGTCGACCGTTCGTTCTTCTCTCGGGTCGAGATATGCGCACGAGCGCTCGCTTTCGTATTAACGCATTCGCCAGCGCGTTCCTCCAGGCAGGCAGGCAGCCAGAAGCAGCAGCAGCAGTGTGTTTGTTACACGAAACTGAAACATTTGTCGAAATCGAGAGTTCTCTCAAACGGACAGAGACCAGCAGTTTGCTTACTTCCTGTCCAGAAGAATAAATAGCACCGGTGCCGACAGCCGCACAGACACCGGGCACCAATGGTGGCAGTGCTAGCGTTATCATGAAAGACGTCACGGAATAAAATGACAACACCTTAATAGGTGAATGATTAGCTAACGCAGCAGCAGCAACAACAACAACAGCAACAACAAAAACAACAACAACAACAAAAACAACAACAACAAGAGCAGCAACAACAGCAGCAGCAGCTGCAAACAAACATTGTTAAGACGACGCTCGAAAATATAACCGTACGGCGATGGTCGGTCTTCTTCTATTTAGATGGTTATTAATGTTTGCGTTGCCTTTGTTGGCGTTTTGTGCATTTCTCGTCTTGGGCCGGTCTAGCGAATGGCGAGACTAGAAAGCGCACCTAATCGCGTATTTACGGTTGCTTTGTCCACCGTTAAAACTGTCATTACGGGCCATGCAAGATGATTGTCAGTGCAATCCCGTGGTAGCTGTGTCGGCGACCTTTTTTTATCTTTAGCCAGCAAACGCCGTTAGTGCCATATATATATATATATATATATGTATATATATATTTATGTATATATATATATATATATATATATATATGTAGTTCCGGTACTGCTAAAATTATAAGCTTATTCAGAACTTCTTTGTTTGTTGTTGTTGTTGTTGTTGCAAACCCGCACACACATGTTGTGTGATCTCCTTCATAGCGGTAACACCTGTCAAGTATGACTTTGATGAGCTGTTGTCGGTAGATATCGAACGGCTGGATACCGGCACCGATCGGGCCCAACATACCGAGTTGGGCCTGGGTGTCTAGGCCTAAAAATCGCGCCGGGAACAGGTCGGTGGGTGGCGCCATATCTTACCGTTTTGCTGTCGAACTGACTTAACGATGATCCGAGCCTAGCACGCACATATCGCATTCATCACCGATTCTTGGCCAATCGACTCACCGACTTCCTGCGTCCAAAGTGAACGTGTCTGATCTGCGCTGACCGCAGTGCAGTGCGGTCACTGTACTACTGTAGACATTGGTGGTGGTGGAAGCCCGACGGTTGTCGTTCGTCAATCGTCATTAAAAACTTACCGAGCCGCCGGACGTTGTTCGAACAGACGAACACGACGCGACGACTTACATTACGGCAGCACAGCAAAGGTTGAGTCTCGGTACTAGAAGGTGGCTAGAATATATAGAACACTCGATCACGCTGCCACAATCATGATTCAGTCGAAAAATGGAGCAGCAGGTAGTTTACGTGGCTACGGCACTTTCCAGGCGTTGTTACTCGTTCGCACACGTTCAATGCCGCTTAACGTTACGAGGGTGAGTTTGGTGCTGCTGATGATGTCATTATTATTATTATTATTATTGCTGATGTTATTGTTGTTGTGGCTGCTGTTGCTGCCGCGATGGGAGATGTTACTATTTGAGGTGGCAATCGCCGCCACAATGTAGTTTCTGTTCTCATTTCTGATGTTTATGTCGTTGTTGTTATTGTTGTTGTCTCTACTCAGGAAGGTAATTTTTATCCTTGGCAATGGTGGTGATGATGATAATGTTGTTGCTGCTGTTTGAATTCTTGTTGCTGGTATAATTGTTGTTGTTGCTGCTGCTGCTGCTGCTGTTGCTACCGGTGTTCTTGCTCATGCCGGTAATGTTGTTATCGTACCGTCGGTGTGATTCTTGTTCATGATGTGTCGCGGGTTGCACTTTCGTGCGGCGCCAGTCCCACGCCATTTAGCGGCTCGGTGACCGGTTGTCGCTTAGTTGAGACTTATCAGTTATTAACTGATTGCTTGATTGATTGATTGGGCGGCCCGAGTGTTGAGTTCGATGTACCTGTGCGTCTGACAGCGATCGCTGTTTGCTGTTGCTGCTGTTGTTGTGGCTGCTTTCCTCTGTGTGTGTGTGTCTGCCCGTGTGGGTTGCAGCGCGGCACGGTTGAGAGCCATGCTGGTGTGATAACGGGGTGACTCAGATCCGCGTGCCTCAAGCCGTTGGAGCCGCGAGCTGTCTGGCTGGCCAGGCGGGGCTGCTTGGTTTGCCGGCTCGATATCATAACATACCGGATCGGAGTACCCGGAGACTCGTCGACACCACTCGCCGCTCTCGTAGCTGCTTGGTGGTTGTTGCGGCGAGCTCTGAATAAAGAAAGAAACAAAAAGACAAGATTTCAAAGAAAGAGTGTTGCGCGAACAGGAAAGAGCGAGCGACAAGCGATATATACACACGGAAGGCGAAAGCACGCGCGAGAGACAGAGACGGAGAATAGGAGGAGAGGGATCTAGAGTGAGATGGGGGGGAGAGAGAGAGGAATAAGAGAAGCCCAAAGAAAGAACCAGGCATGCGGGGCGCTCTCTCGAGGACGAGTGCCGGGTGGACATTTCGAACCGACCTGGACAGCACAACACAGCTTTTCAGAGTCGGGCGGTCGTACGGCCAACGGTTGACATCGACCGGCGGACCGACCGACCTCCATGGAGGCGACGTAACGAGGGCAACATCAGCAACGGCGTGCTCGTGACGGCGGCGGCGGTGGTGGTGGTATTGTTGACGGTAATGTTGATGTTGATGCTATTGATGGTAATGTTGTTGTTGACCGCGCGTCTGGTGGCGGTTGTTGTAGTGGCTGCTGCTGCTGCTGCTGTTGCTGCTGCTGCCGGTGGTGTTGTTGATGGCCATTACAGAGGGGCACGGGTAACGGCCGGGTTCACACTATCCAGACGAGTTCGCCGGATGACAGGAATGCGACACGCTGGCGATCGAACGGTGACCGACCGGGTTGCTCATGGAAAGAAGGGGGGGGGGGGTGGGAGAAGGCAAGGGGATGATGGAGGTGGGGCTGAGGAACCACGAGGAGGCCTCAGGAGTTGGCCGACGTCAGTCAGCTGCCACCAGTATACCACCACGTATTACGTATACTACGGCGCTCCTGTTACCATTTGTACGACGACGGCGACACTAAAATGTCGACTTCAACTACTACCACCGTTACTTCGACGCCAACTACAACAACGGCTTCTAGCTACGATCACGGTTGACTGCCAAGCCTGACCCGAGCGGCAACTGTAAGCTATACACAAGTTCCGCTACGCTGCCAACGACAACGAGAAATACGCTGGCAAGCCAATCTCGGAGTAGCGGGTTAACTGGTGACACCATGCACCGCACAACCGTTATGCCAAGTCTATCGATGAACGTGGGGGTGTTGATGACGACGACAACAACAGTCTCAACGGCAGTTGTGACAGCAGAAGCAGTAGTACCAACAGTAACAGCGGCGTCTTAGTCAGATGTCACAAGCAACATGGGGTTAGAACACGAACAATGCTGCTAACCGGGGCTGTGGGCGTCGCTACACCGTTGCCGTCGATGTGGAGATCATCATCGCCATTATCATCATCATCATCATCATCATCATCGGCCGACGGAGTTCGTGACGGTTTCAACCACTCTTTTCTTACTCGAGAGAAGACGATGATCCTCGGGGCCCTCTTCTTGTCCAACGGGCCTTGTCCTTTTCCTTTCGTCCCTGCCGTCTGCCCTCTGGGCAGCAAATCTGTTCACTTTACACTCCGTCATTAGGCGACTCCGGGCGACGTCTGTCGCTGCGGTCAGAAGCTCGTCTCCGATCGATTTTCTTTCTGCCCTTGTCATTGGAGATCGAAAGCAGCCAAGAGAGATACAGAGGGAAAGGGGAGGGGAGAATAGTGCGAAAGAAAGAGGGAAATAGTGCGAGACAGAGATCGAAGCAGTGGCTCCAGTTGTCGCACTGTTTATTTTGTGGTCAATTGAGTCATCATAGTTGTTCCTGTTGTTTCTACTGCTAGCGCCGCTGCTGTTGTTGCTGGGGTTGTTGTTGTTGTTGTTGCTGCTGTTGTTGTTGTTGCTGGGGTTGTTGCTGCTGTTGTTGTTGTTGTTGTTGCTGGGGTTGTTGTTGTTGCTGCTGCTGTTGTTGTTGTTGTTGCTGGGGTTGTTGCTGCTGTTGTTGTTGTTGCTGGGGTTGTTGTTGTTGCTGCTGTTGTTGTTGTGCTACTACTAATCATTATGCTGCTATTGTTGATGCGCGTCGTTGTTGTTGTTGCTGCTGCTACTGCTGACGTTTCTACTGCGGTTGTTATTACGTTGCTCGCTCATGTTGCTGTTCATGATATTTAGCTCACGCTAGGTAGTCGTCGAGGGCAAAAAAAAAAAAACATGAACGCTGAGAATTGTGGCAGCAATACTTCATAGAGCAGTGACAGTACAGACTCTCAAAGCAACAATCTCTGGAATCACCGCAACACAAACCAACCTTGTAATAACGATATGGTCAACGTCGGCGCATGCGAGCGTTTCGTAATACGAATGCCTCAATAAACAAACGCGCCGGCGATCGAACAACCAACGATACAAATAACTTAGATCAGCAACTCAACACCGGCCGGCGGCGAGCGGCAGTAGCATTGAACTTAAGTCACTTGATTTACCTAAACGCTGAGTTTGGCCGGCCGTACCATTAGTGATAACGATGGCATCGACATCGACAAAAGCCGGCAATCATGGCAGCACACATGAAATGAACGACGAAGCGACGGTACTGACTAGAGCAATTACCCACAACTTAACCACAACAGCACCAGGGAAATACACAAGCATATAACTTTCAAAGGCATATGTGGCAACAACAATAACAGAAGCAGAAAAACATCGCTACGTTATGCAGACGTATATTGACATCGAATTGGGCTACGCCAACGGACGGAATCATTGAAAGCCTATATATAAGAATATATAGGCTTAGAAGAACATATGACGCGCTATATTTGTCAGTAACAGTAAGCTGCCTCATGATCGTATGTAGGTGGAAGGACTATCAAGTTGCTGGGTAGGTTTTAAAGTTCCACACAACTTGGTAGTCTAGTCCGGATGTGCCTTACGCATTTTCGTTCCCGGTCACTCGGTAGCAACATATCTGAATGATCGCCGTCGCCATGGCACTAATCAAAGGGTTTTC
>QVRM01002902.1:77500-127500 GCA_003439945.1 Dermanyssus gallinae | reverse complement strand
AGAAAATGTCGTTCCCAACCAGCAACCTCGCTAAGTCTGCAAATAAAAATAAGAATAGTAATAATAAACATAATGATTGCGTCACATGTGTGACTCGTATGCAATAGTCAATAAGTATAGTGATAATTGGCGGCTCTTCGAACTTTATTTTAGAAGTTACTCTGTTGCGCCATATTCGGATCTGGGTCCTCGGCTATAATGAATGATTACTTTTGTGTGTTTTGTTTTGCCTTGTGTTTGGACACAATGTTGCTAGCTTGCTTTTTGGCCGATTTTTTATTTGGATTTGGATATCGCTTCTCGTCACGTACAGTTAGTTGTTTGTCCAAGTTTTACTTGCGGAAGCCGAGGTTCTAAACTTGGCCTCAAAATGTTTCGAAACAAGCGATACTGGTGTTCCTCTTCATCTTCGTGTGTCCTTCTGGGTTCTCTCTGCAAACGCGTGTCGTTCTTTTTTCTGCCACTGATTAGTTTGCCACTCTAAAGCAAATTGACGTTTGGTAGGGTCATAGGTGAGCGAAGCCAGTCGATTTTGTCCCTCGTGCTCTTGAGGGTTGATGACTTTCAGGCCAGCCCTCTCAGCTGAGATTCACTATGGAATAATATTTTTTTAAAAAGCTCCTATTTGTTTTTGATCGCTATTGTTGTTGTTGTTGTCGTCGTTGTTGATATATGACTTGTTTGTGTCTTCCTCGGTACGTTCCTCGACTTGGGAGCGACAGAAAGAAAAACCCAACTTCTCCATTGCATTCCGTGAAGGTTTGTTTGAACGTTGCTGCCGGAAATACAGCCACGAATTGCGACAACAACAACAACAACAACAATCGTGCATTTTCGATCGGTGACAGGTCGCCATCTGCAACAACAGCGAAACGGTTATCCACTCCGGTATGATCCGGACGACCATCCCTCCTCCCGGCTGAAGCGAAAGACAGACCAGCCTTAACCAAAGTCATCACAGGAGTTCGGTGTCTGCCTTGGTCGTTCGGCCATATGGTCGGTGGCGCATGAAAAGCGGACAGTCCTGCAAACATGCTGTTATGGTTGCCGTTGTTGCTATTTTCGTGGGCGATGCTCGGTGGTCGCCACATGGGCATCTATTTGCACGTCTCCATTGCCGGCGGTTGCTTTGACCTAGCCGGTGATTGTGAGCAGGACGCCGCGGTTGTGACTGTGGTGTTACTGTGTATACGCGCAGGGACGGCCTGTTTAGAGGTGCACGTTGGTTGCACGTGCATATATGCGATCGTTTATACGAATGCATATAAATATATATATACATATATATATATATATACATATATATATATATATATATATATACGCTTCTACTATATTTGCCATAATAGGTTGTTTGCAAATGCGTACAGGGTAAACGCAGCGAGTGACCAGCACGTCTCTCAGAAAACTTACCTGCTGGGTAAAAATAGCTCTTCATCCACTCAGTCATTGCACAGACAAACAGACGGACGACTGTGGCTAAATAGCAACCGTAAACGACGAAAGAACGAAAACAACAACAACATTCCTATCGCTAGTCGCTACGGCTATTAGATGGCAAATAAGTAGTTTGACTTTCTGTAAATTGGCACAATTTAGATTTTTAGCTGCTGTTTTGGCCGAACGTGACCAACCGTGATTGTTGACACGTCAACAGCAGCGCTACCGCATTAATTCATCATTCAGACCAATTTTAATTGGTCAACATTCGGTATATATATATTGGTTTATTTTATGCGGCCACGGTATGCATACTATGAATAGGCATGGGTATAAATATAAATCATGGGCTGCTGTAGCAGCAACAGCAAATAGCCTAGAGTAGAAGTCGCGGTTCTCAACGTTTCCGACGCTATTCAATAAAACTAGTAATGATTATACAACTAGTCGATGTAATTATTAGAGGAAAATCAACGCTAAAGAGGTATTGTTGGTTATCTTTCTATCTAGAAGTTACTTATCTATCACAACAATAACGACCGCTGGCCTGTCTAGAGCCGCAACATCGTCGTAGTCCGTCTGTCCCCACGTACTCCCGTGTTCGATGAGTTTGCGACGACCGCATGAAGAAACGTGCCAGCGGGCAGGGAAACATTGAAGGCAACCACGACAGTGCAGCCTTGTATTGATGTGTTTGTTACGTGACCAGTCCCAGCGATTCATCTCCATCTTTCGCTGTCGTTTTACGACGGGATGTATGTTTGTATAATGAGGTGGAAGACAAATACATATATATATATATATATATATATATATATTCCATTCTGTTTTTATTCTTTGAATTCCTCTTTTTATATGTGTGTAAACGGCCACCATTGTGCGCGACTTACAAAGAGAGCCACAATAATGGCGGTGGATGCGTAGAGCATCCAGGGTGGGTTGTTGCCGTTGTCCGCGGTCCCGTTCTCCCGTGTTCTGCCTGTTTGACGTCTTTTTCACGCCACGTTCAGCGGAGGGCGCCGCAGATAGATACGCTGGTCCGCGCGGCGACCCGTCCTCCTCTGTCTTTCCGTCTGTCACGCGGTCACGGCTCGGCGGCAAAATCGAACCGTTCCATGCGCGAGCCACAGCCAACGCATTAGGTGCGTGGGCATTGCGTTGCAATGCCGTGTACTACGTGTTCCGTGGATCGGGTTTCCTTTTCCAAAAGTTTTACGCACGTTAGGGAAGTGTCCGTCGTCGTCGCCGTCTCCCCCCCGCGTCCTCTGGTCATCTGGCGAAATCCGCCCTCACACAGAAACGCACGCTCACAGAGTACGGCGGCGATTGCTGCCGACGCAAACAGGTCTTCTATTCAATCAAAGATGCGCGCACACAAAGGGCAACACATGAATGCACGGACAGAGAGAGAGAGAGTAAGAAGGGAAAACACAAAGAAAAGTAGAGCAATGGAAATAAATCTTGCGGGAGAAGGGTGTATATATATATATATAGAGAGAGAGAGAATGTATATATATATATATATATATATATATATATATATATATATATATATAGAGAGAGAGAGAGAGAGAGAGAGAGAATATACGAAATAGCGTGTTCCCGAGTGGACAAGATAATATAGCCCACAGTGTTTATCCGACGACGCGGCTTCGATGTCGCCATTGTCGAAACGCACATCCCAATCGAATAGGTACGGGACAGACTGAAAAAAAAACCATACTAAAACGTACAGGCAAGGAAGACGCACGGTGAATGATTTGAGTCGTTGGTTACGGGCGTGTCGTAGTGGCTATGTTGCGCCTCAGTACATGTAGAACGCCCTCAGTGTTCGGCTCGACTATCTTCATTGTCGGCTGTTGTCGTTGTTGATCTGTGCTGCTCTTTCACATCTCACCGTCGCGTAAACGACGTCAACTGTGCCCCAAAAGCTTGGTCGTCGTTCGTTATCCGACACGCCTGGCTCGCCGAAATAAGGACTGACCAAATCAAACGAAACAGAGAAAGAGAGACGCATGGACGATATATATATATATATATATATATATATATATATATATTTGAATAGAGGCACAAGGAATGAGAGAAACAACGCGTTTTACATGTTCGACTCTCTTCTGGCTGCTATTTCGTAGCCTTACGTTTCGCCTGGAGAATATCGACAAAGTTGTCGAAAGGTGGAAGCTGTCCTGCGTACATTGGGTTTTGTCGGGTCAGAGAGCTGTTTTTGGGCTGAGTATACAGTATGAATGACTGAATGGTCGGTTGTTTTATATCTATGTAAGTATGTATATATATATATATATATATATATATATATATATATATATATATATATATGACACTGACATGTGTAATTATGCACGTCAAGACTTTATGTACGGGCTGAAGGCCAGCCAGCTACTAGATAATGATTGTCGCGCAAAAAATCGAGGCATCCCCCCACAGAGAAGATCTGTTCAACGGGCCGGACTTCATTCCGAACGAATAGTGAAGTTATGGTTGTAATAATCCGTTAACGACGGGATAGAGTGTAACTTTTAATTTAATCTAAGTTTAATGAAATAAGAAAATATATATAAATTTCTTTGTTTATATATATATTTCTTCATTTATACCTATATCAAAATAAAGATGTATCAAGTGGCAACCAACGTTGGACGCGACCGTTTGTATGCGCAGTCAGAGGAGTCGACTTCGGCTGGCTCATTCCGCCAGGATAACGAAGTCGAAAATAGTGCACGGCGTTCAGCCAGCCACGTCCAGCCAGACGGCGAGTGCGGCCGCAACCTGCATATGTTGGCATGCATGCAAAGGACTACTTGGGGCGAAATCAGTGAGAGCCGCCGATACAGACCGAAGCGCGATTGACTGGCCGACAACAGTCAATGCGCCGTAGAAGGTGCTGCTTGATAGTGTATACAGCGTGTGTGGGCGCGTCGTGGTTCTGATCGTCGTTTCGACAAAAGTCTCGACAAATTTCCGGCATTTCGGCGGAGATTACGCACCGACGAGGTGATTTCTCGGCGCGATCGGCAACGCAGATCAGCAGAACCCGAGCCTGAAAGGTTCGTTCTTCGCAGCCGCCACCGCAGCCACTAACTAACACGTGCTTGCACCAATCGCGTTCGGCAAGGGGCTGTGCCGAATTCGCAACGTGTGCGCGCGCGCGCGCGCCCGCAACTCGCTCATTTGGTGGCCAGATGTGATTGTCTTTTGCTTGCCGGCTCGGGGCGCGCTCTGTCTCTGTCTCTGCGCGTTGAGGTAGGTAGACGGTCAGACGGCCGATCAGGCAGGCAGACGCTCTTCGAATTTTCTATCGGCATGCGCCTTAGTCAGACGCACACGCAGTGACGAGTGACGACGAGTACTTCACCAAAGACTACCATCACCATCATTCTTATTATAATCATCATTATCTATTATTATTATTATTATTATTATTATTATCATCATCATCATCATCATCATCATCATCATACACTACATTCACCATAATCGTCACCATTACAACCCCCACTACCACCGACACCACCAATGTCTTTATCAACACCAGCGCCAGCCCTTCCGTCACCAACCTCTCTCTCATGCCAATCATGCTTCGCATCATAGTAGTAGTAGTAGCAATCGATTTCGGCGAGTGCAATGAGGTTCATGAAGCTCGGGTGGCCCGTGCGGTGGCCACCTGTGCGATGATGATGCTGATGCCGATGCTGATGTTGACGAGTACCGTATGGCACTGTGGGCGGCAGTCGAGAGAGCGATCGGTGGAAGCGGGGGCGGCGGCGAAGAATGGTGGGGTTCAGAGTGTGAAGAAGAAGAAATGGGGGTGGTGGGGGTGGTTGTGGTGCTGCTGCTGCTGCTGCAGCTGTTGATGATAATGATGATGATGATAATGATGAACATGATGATGGTAGTGGTTTGATGGCGAGGCCAATGATAACCACCGTCATAATGACGATGATGATATGCGATGAAAGTTATGATTGATCCAATGCACAGCGGAGTCGCTGCTCGAGTCTGTTCCTTTCTAACAGGGCGGAGTCAGCAGCAGCAGCAGCAGTAGCGGCAGTTGCGGCGGCAGCGACAACCACGACAACGATAAGATACAGCAGCAATGCGCAAGGCGCATGCAAAGTTATTCCCTCTCCAATTGTTTTTCTTCTTCTTCTTCTTCTTGTTGTTCTAGTGATTTGAGTGCGTCTGACGTGCAAGAAAGAGCACGTCTGGAAATCTGTTTAGCTCTCCTCTCGCCCACATTGTCTCGCTCTTAAAAGAAGAGCAGCAATAACACAGCAGCAGCAACGCATCATCGATGAAAAAGAACACCCTCCACCTTAACTACCACACACTACGGGCAACATCAACACACAGGGCACAGTCGTATATGAGCGGTGAGCAAGGACCGATTGACCACAGACCGGGTCTTGCTCGCCTCTTCGTCGTTGTGTTTCAGCCAGCCTGGCGTGTTGGGAATTGCCGTGAACCCGTTGTTAACCCGTTAGTGTTCGTCTGTCTAATAAATAGACAGACAGTCTATTTATTTGTCAGTCAGCCAGCCAGTCGTTCAGCGATCGCTAACTAGTCCAGTTATCGGAGTAGTTAGACCAACTTGGATGTCGACCTCTAGTGTGGTGCCACTACTATCATCTGTTTGTGCCGTTGTTCCTGCTGCTACGAACTGCTACTGTTAAGTGTATTGTTGCCGTTTTCGCCGCTGCCCCCGCGGTCGGTACTCGGCCTGCAGTGGCCGACCGATCGTGTTGAGATCGCGCATGCTCGTACCGTTCGTGACATGGCGATTTACGTTCCAGCCTACTATCCAGTTACCACCGGTGGGTTTGAGTGATGATGGATGCCGTTTGATGAATGCCCATTGTTCTTTTCTTCACTTGCGAGTTTCTTTTTGTCTCCGTCTTGTTGTCCGCCCGCCTCTCTCTTCATCTCCTAGATCGCCTTGCTCTTCAGCTTGGCATGGTGGGTATGTCTCTCTGACTCCCCGTCGAGAGAGAGAGAGAGAGAGAGAGAGAGACTGTCGCGTCCCAACTCGATCAAGAAGCTGTTTTTCTCCCGATGATCTCTAGCCTTTTGATTTCGATCGACCGTCACATATTACTACTGTTGTACAGACAAGCGGTGTCGATCAGGCGTTTTTGTCACACTTGTCGGCATATACCCCCGGTCGTTCCTGTCTGGCCTATCATATTCTCTATCTTTATATATATATATATATATATATATATATATATATATATATATATATATATATAGTTTATTTTTACCGATATTCCTCTATTTGTCCCATTTCTTAGCCATCAGAAGCCTTTCCTCTGCTTCTCCCCACATTTCCCTTCTCTCACTCTCTCTATCTTTGGCGCGCTTCTTATTTCCATTGTGTGCCGGCATAGCGCGACCGGGTTTGTCACTGCTACCACTTCTACTACTACTACTACTACGATTAGTACTACGTTGACACGTCGACCACCGTTTTGCCGGTGCTCCACAAGTACGAACGAAGTGGGAGCGCGAACGTTCCAGGACAAACGCATATCACCATGGATATGATGATGACGATGGTAGTGGAGTACGTCGTACCATGATCGTTGTCAGTCGTCTCGTCATTTGGAGATTTTTCCATTTATTCCTGTCATGTAGTGGCGAAACTCGTCCAGCGGCTCGCAGACAGGCCAGCTTGTCGTCCTCGGATCTCGCCACTCGTGTCGTTGGTCGAATCGTCATCGACCTGTCGTTCAGGGGAAATCATAACGTGTCGCCTATTTCGACCGTCTGCGTTCAATCTGTTCAATACGGCGTTGCCACTGCTCGCCTACAACGTAATGTGGTGATTGACCGCCGTTGACGACGAACACGGCAACAACAACAACAACAACAATACCACACAGCGGTGCTGACAACAATAGCAACAATAACAACATTAGCCACAACAACAACATTAGCAGCAACAACAACAACAATAACATTCGCATCAACAGCAACAACAACATTAGCCACAACAACAACATTAACAGCAACAACAACAACATTAACAGCAACAACAACAAAATTAGCAACAACAACAACAACAATCACATTCGCATCAACAGCAACAACAACAGCAGCAGCAGAGCGAAACCGATGGCGACCACGGGAAACCGGAGTATCGTGTCAAGTTTCCAATGCCCGTGATGGAGTGTTGCTCTTGTTGCTGTACTACAGCAGCGACTCGTGGTACCCTTAATGCCTAGGATTTCCGATCTATCGTGAGAACGTTGTCGGTCTTTCTCGACGAGAGGACGAGGAATGAGAGCCAGTGGCCACAGGTTACAGATTCTGCTGCGACTGTTGTTGTTGTTGCTGTTGTGGTGGTGGTCTTCGACGTGTCCCCTTCGAGTGCCCCCTTCGAGTGCCCACTCGGAGATCCACACGAGACATAAACAGAGAGAGAGAGAGCTAGATATAAAGTCAATTAGAGTCCGCCTGCTTAGCGGCGGCAGGCTTCAAGCCGGCAGCGACTCCGTCAACCACCAGCTCTCGACGGCAGAGTTGACCACCAACGGTCGTTGACGAAGGTCGTCGCGACTAAGATCACAACGACAATAGCTATGGCCATCATGGTGATGGTGGTGATGGTAGTGGTGGTGGCAGTGGCCATGCTTCTGCGATAGGATTAGCCGAAGACGCACAGAAAGAAGTGGTGCAGCCACATTGCTGCTGGCTGCATTGGTTCTTTCAGTGCTCTGTGCGTTTTGTTGCTCTTGAGCTCTCGTGCGCGGGAAAATGATCGGTTGGTAATGTCGTTGTTCTGGGCAATAGTGTATAGATTTTTCTTGCCGTTTATGTGTACCCCCCGACGACGACTACAATTATCGTATATCTCCGTCTGTCCTACTCCGAGCTACTCTAGCTCTAGTTGGTAGGAAAGAGACAGTGGATCGATGCGCGTCCTGCAGCCTCGAAGAAAGATGTCGCCGGTTTATAGTTCCCCTCTCGATCTATCTGCCCATCAGTTGACAACCGTCATCAACAGCACTGCTATTGACGATTGTTAGCTCGCTAGCGCGTGGGGGATGAGACACGTCACGTCGATACGACCACGACGAGAAACCAAGTTCCTGTTGTTTTCTGGTCGTTGCTGTTTGATGATCGACGGCTCGATGTCGATGTTGCTCATCGACACTGCGACGGACCGGCATTGTGCGTTGTCAGTGTATTGCTGTCAGGTCGACACTTTTTGACATTTCATTATTATTGGTATTATTATTCTTATTTTTATTATTATTATTATTATTATTATTATTATTATTATTGTTATGGCTTTCACTGCTGCCACCGACGTGCTTTGGCTCAGCTTGACTTTCCTAGCAAGAAACACGCCCGGTACCAGAGTCGTCGAGTGTACTGCTATTGCTGCTAAGAGTGATTTGTGAGGTGCCTCTACGTGTGTTTATGTGTGTCTGTCTGTCTGTGTCCTAGCGTCCAAATGCGTGCACTCATCCGCTATACTCATGAAACGGTATTGTTTTGTTTGTTGCTATTGGCGTTGTTGCTATTGTCGTCGGTGTTTTTTTGTGCCGCGTTGCTTCATGATTATTGCCGGTGTACTTGCCTATGTGATGTATAATGGACCGATGACGGTTTAAGGAAATAAAAACGACAGCAACAACGACAACAACTAGTACACTAATAGTAGTACAGCAACAACAGCAACAACAACAACAACAACAACAACAGCCTCGTTAACATTCATGTTGTTCCCTCTTGTGTGTCGTTCTCAGCTCTTCAGAGCAGCCAGAAGGCGGCGTGTTCGAGCGGCGGAAACGCTGGCGGTACGAACAACGACGACGGCTGCGGAGGAGGAGGAGGTGGAGCCGCTGCGGCGATGCTTGGTGAGTTCCTGTTGCGCTGCAGACACTGCGACTTGTCGTTTAGCGGGGCCAACTCGCCGGCCAGCTTCAACGATCACTTCAAGTTCGCGCACACGCATCCGACGTGTCCGGACCGCGACACGCTGGCGATCGGCAACGACGCCAAGTCGGCTATCTCTCGCTTCGTCGGCTGCCAGACGATGACGACGAAGACGCCACCCCCGCCGCAGCCGTCGCAGCTGCCGCAGCTGCCGTCAGGGGGCATCGACATCTTCGGCCTGACGTCGACCGGACTGTCCGGAGGCTCGCTGAACGACGGGACGCTCAGCAGCGGACTGTCAACGGTGCTCGGCGAGCTTCCGGCGAGCGCCTTCCAGTGTGGCAAGTGCGACGCGGCCTTCCTGAAGCGCGACCACCTCGACAAGCACGAGAAGCTGTTGCATACGTTGCACTCGGCCGGCAACCGAGGTCCGGCCGTCTCCGCTTCTGCTGGCGCTGGCGCTGCGGTTGCAGCAGCAGCAGCAGCAGCAGCCGCTGCCGCCCTGAGGTCCACGATGGCCGGGGGTGGTAGAGGTCCTCGGGGGGGACGAGGCCACCACGCCGCCGCCGCTGCCGCCGCCGCCGCCGCTGCTGCCACAATGTCGATGTCGGCGTCGGGTGCCGTCACAACGATGGCGGCACCGCTCCCGCCTCCGCCGTCCTCATCGTCGGCGGCTACCACCACCACCACCACCACCACCACCAACGACATTCTGGTGGTGCGCCGCTTCAAGTGCAACGAGTGCACGAAGGCGTTCAAGTTCAAGCACCACCTCAAGGAGCATCTGCGCATCCATTCGGGCGAGAAGCCGTTCGTGTGCGACAACTGCGGCAAGCGCTTCTCGCACTCGGGATCGTACTCGTCCCATATGACGAGCAAAAAGTGCCTCGTCGTCAACCTCAAGGTACGCAGAGATACGTTGCGTACGTGCGCACGTGTATGTAGCGGTGTATGCGCGCGTTACGTGTTCGCGCGTGCGATACACACTCTATTTTTATCTCTCCACATTTCTCTATCTCGCTCTCTCTCTCTCGCTCTCTTTCTGTTATTCATTCTGTATTGGCTTAGGTTACCATGTCTATCTATCCGCTTACGGGATAGCCGTATGCATGTCTGTCTATCTGTATGTATGTATGTATGTACATGCACGCATGGTATATTCATCATTCATTTGTTATTCATCATCCACCGTCATAGAGACTTGCGTGACCTTAGTTGGTTAGTGAGTTGGTTGGCTGACGCTCGAAGTTCGCACGCGCTCGTCGAACCACTCAGCTTTCGATGCATGTCGTCGAACTCACTCGTGACTGGTGCCATTGTCGTGCTCGTGGTTATTGTCGCGCCGTCGTCATTGTTGACGTTGACGACGAAGTTGTCGTCGTCGCCGTCGTCGTCATTGCCCCTCGTGGCGACTCGATCGGCGTGTGAGCCCCGACCAATTGCGGGCTGACGGACTCATGGCGTCTCGATGCCCTGATGATGTACACTGCCATGGATACCATTACATCGAACCGAACCGCCGAGAGCCGAGCGACCGAGGCGAGATGCAGCAGCCGTCGTCGTCGTCGTCGTCGCTGCCTACGAGTATGGTGGAAGGCCGTCGATGAACGGACGCCGATTCTCGAGATCAGCGACGAGAAGCGCATGTTAATTCTTTCAAATTGAACTCGCCGACGCCGTAGCTAGCGCGCCAATTTAGCAGCGGAGACCAGCGGACAGATCAGAGCCGACATATGACGACAGAGGTTGTCTCGTCGAAGTATTATTGACATCGACTTCATCATTGCCATTGTCATCGATTCATATCTACACAACGACAGAGTCGTACCTTCTCTCATTCCCATACTGCTGCCTCGCGTATTTCCATCACTGAGGCGCGCCGCACTCCCACTGCATGTATGCATGTATGTATGTATATATATATATATATATATCCTGCTATTCGTCAGTCTCCCTGTTCCAGAGGGTGAACGTGTGTAAGGGGGTGTGATCCACGCAAAAGGGGTTTGAACGTTGGCAAGTTGCGCCAGTTTCGATGAACGCGTCGAGCTGTCGTCTCCCCTCGCTCCCCCCCCCCCCCCCCCCCAGCGAACCCTGATGATGGTCCGATGACTCGAGAGCTCTGAACAGGCGGCCAGTAGTAAGCAGGTCGTCTCATCGTATGTACTGACTTGCATCGGCTATTGCCGCCTGCCTGCCTGACTTCACCCCGGTCGAGCGTGAGGGGCCGCGGGAAAAGTTTACGCCTGCGTTTAGTGCACTGCAAATTGTACAGCTGCGAATCGGGACAGGGAGGCGCACCGATGATGATGATCGTGATGAATATGATGATGATGATGATGAGGAGGTCAAGTGATGATGGTACCAATGATACTGTGCAATGCAAGCGAAATGGCCAAACTGACCCACGACGACAACAACAACTGGCCGCCCCTCCAACGGTTGCCCCGGATAGCTCGCTCTGGCCACTGATGATGGGTGATCGGCGGCATGCCTCTGCTGTTCGGAGTTGATGATTACTTGAAATTCAAATTTCAGTTGCACCGCCGCTGAATTTTGATGGTGGTGGTGATGGCGGCGGTGGTAGTGGTAGTGGTGAACGGCGAGGTGCTGGTGTGCTTGCAATGTCACACCTCTATCGCAGCTACAGCAGGAGGCCCATCATTAACAGACACACACTGCCAAACGGACACATGTTCGACCGTGTTCGCTAAAACACACACGCATACCTTCACAGGCAGGCAGACATATAGGATTGGATATAAAGCGCACTGGCCGAGGTGGCATTGGCACTGGACGATGTCACGCTGCTGGTCCAAAACCAGTCAGATCACCTGCATGGCTGACGCTGGCTTGCGTTTGATGGCTAGCAGTGTAGTGGCTTTTGGGTGCACGCGATATTTGTTCTCACTCCCAGGGCACGTTACTGTTGTGAATGATAATGCACGCTCGAGATTTTTACGTATATATATATATATATATATACAAAACATAATTATGTGATCTCTCTTTGAATGAATATTCATATGAATGTGACAGTTTAAATCTCCCTAAAGGCTGTTGGGACACATTAAGTCTATACTTTAGTCCGACTTTATTTCGTTACCTGCGAGTATAGTTTAGTAATATCGATCGTATTCACACCTTCTGTAGGGAAATGTCGAGCAAATAATTTAGCGAGTGTTTTTCTTGAACAACTGTGGATGTCTTAGATTACGAATAGTGGCTGACAAATGGAGAACATTTGGCCAGCCACTACTGTACTTATTCGGATTGGCTTCCGTGATGGTGGCGCGACGTGTCGAGGGGGTGCACTGGCTAACAGAACTCGGTCTCTTGACTTACAGGTGCGGAAAGTCGATTTGAGGCAGCCGCTACGGACACGCTCGCCAAGGACGGCGATCTCGCATCAGTCAGCGGGACACTCACAGCCGCTTCGGCCGATCGTGCCCAAGTTTGATAAGTTCGATGTGCACGGCCAGGTTCTCTCCAACTATCCGCTGGCCGCCAGTCAGCAGAACTTCGGCGACCTCGCTTCGAGGCCTCCGTTTCTGTCAGCGGCCATGGCAGCGGCCGTAGCAAGCGGCTACCCGTTCAACATGCTGGGCCAGTTCAATCCGTTGAGTGCGAGCAGTTACCTGCCGTTGGCCGCGGGCGCGTTCCACGACGTGGCCAGCCTTCTCCAGCAGCACCGGGGGCAGACGGGGGCGAACACGAGGACCATGTCGTCGTCGTCGCCGTCGTCAAGGGTAGACGCGCCATCTCCGCCAGCGACAACAGGGGCGGCGTCTCTGTCTCCTCCTCTACCGCCACCCCAACCACCCCTGTCGGTGCCCCTGTCAATGCCTCTGTCGGCGGCAACGACCGCCGCCACGACAACACTAACGACCTCGACGACGACGCAGCAGCGGCCGCACGGCAGGTGTAGCCATAGTCGTAGCAGTAGTACTCATAGCAATAGTAGTAAAATTGCATCGTCGACGCAGGGCAGGTCGAGCGTGACCACGAGCCCTGCTCCCCCCAAGGGCGGCGAGGAGGTGGCGGGCGTCGACAACAACGACGACGACAACGACAACGAACAACTCAAGATTGAGCTGCGCTCGCCCGAGCCCGTCACGGCGCTGGCCTGTGCCAAGTGCTCGCAGCTGATGACGACGCCAATGGAGCTGTATCAGCACGAGCGATTTCTGTGCAAGCGAGCCGCCGACGTCAATCGAAACCTCGCTAGCGAACCGCAAATGACGGGATCTCGTTCGCCCTCGCCCTCTGCCTCTCCTGCTCACCCTGTTCACCTTTCTGCGACCACGGTTGCTGATGGCGGCCGCATCAAGGACGAGCCCGACTCGGAAGTCGCCGTCCGCCTCAAGCGCGAACGATCGCCTGTCATTGAATTGTTGTCGGGGCAAGCCGAGGAGTACTTTCACGAAACGCACCGCACCGAGCCCCCTTCGAAGCGCGTTAAGCTGGAGCAGTACGGCAACGAACTGAACGTGAGCAACGCCGTGGTTCAGCAGTGTCTGGACGATACGAATCGGGAGGCCGAGACCGTCATCGACGAGAAACCTCTCGAGATTAGCGAAGAAGATCGGCAGTCGCAAGCGTCTCACTCGCATCTCTCGTCCACTCCGGCATCGCCACGCCATGCAAGCCCGCAGCTCGACGTTGGAATATTCGGTAAGTTGTGCAACAACATCGATATACGACTCTACAGCGAGCAGCGCATCTGGCGGATATGGCTGATATCGGTGTGATATAGAGAGACACTCATTGCGTCATCGTTATATGACGCCTCTTTATAATACTTTTGCTTGCTAGCAATTTCTGTCGACGCATGTATAGAGAGAGAGGACCTGATATGTGTCACTATTATTACTATTACTATTATTATTGTAATTAATCGGTTGGTAATTGCTGTCTGATGTAGATCCCGACCAGCCGCTCGATCTGTCGATGAAGAGCGGTGGTAAATCCGTGTCGTCGTTGGACGAAAGCCGTTCGTCGTCGCCCACCTTCGTGAAGTCGACAGCGTTCGACACAGCCGCGCTGTTTCCTAAGAACCTGGTGGCGCTTTCGGCGCTCCAGGCGTTCGAGCGAGGAGAGTCGGGGGCGGCGGCGGCCGACTACGCAAAGTTTCTCGGCCGGCAGTTTAGCTCGCCCGAGAATGCGGTCGTCGGTCTGCTGATGGCGCGCTCGCCGCAGTTCTCCGCCACTGACCTGGTGGGCTGTCCTGGGCTAGTGGGCGCCCGTTCAGCGTCGGCGTCCAGCGACGTGTCGAGTCGTGACGCCGCGAGTCCCTTCCAGCCGTTGGGCAAAAAACGTCGATGGCAAGACGACGACGAAGATACAGCGGCCAATCATGCAGCCGCTACGACGGGCGCCGTCGCCGCTGCTGTTGCTGCTGCTGCGGCTGCCGCTGCTGCCTCGTGCGGCGGCAGCCCGCCCGGAGATGCCGCCGCCCCCACTGCCACAGGCGGCGCTCGGGTCACTGGCGCCGCCAAGCGTAAGCGGACAAGGGAACACAATGGCGCTAAAAGCGGCGGCAGCAGCAGCGGCGGTGGTGGTGGTGGTAGTGGTAATGGAGCCATCTACAACTGTGACGAATGCAAAAAGGTGTTCAGCAAACAAAGCTCATTGTTCCGTCACAAGTACGAGCATTCCGGTAAGTGATCGTACCTGCATATGCACGTACCTATATGTATGCACATTCACACACACACATATATATATATATATATATATATATATATATATATGTGCATTCATGCACAGGCATGAGCCCAACCTCACCTGTACGGATGTTTATATATATATATACATAGGTAAGGAGTGGAATGTTCACAGCAGGCTGTTGCAAAATAATTGGAGTTAGCGCATTGTTTTCCCACCTTCTACCTGCCTGATGACAGTGGTTCTCGCTACTCCACGGACTTCGGTTTCGCACCTGTCCTCGCACATGAAACCCACGAACTAATTCTGCACGTCTGTCACTCGCACCGTCTCCCCGTGTCGATTTCTCTACAGGCCAACGTCCCCACGTATGCGAAGTGTGCGCACGAGCCTTCAAGCACAAGCACCACCTAACGGAACACCGGCGCCTGCACTCGGGCGACAAGCCTTTTCAGTGCAACAAATGCCACAAACGCTTCTCGCACAGCGGATCCTACTCGCAACACGTGAATCATAGGTATGTTGGTCGTGTGGCCGCGTGCTCATCGTACATGTCGGCACGCTGAAGCCGTATACTGCGACAACAACATATTGATTCCTGCCCTTCTCGTCATCTGTGTGTGGAGGGCGGCGGTTAGCAATATACTGTATATACCCCGAGCAGCAGCAGCAGCCTCATCGTATCGAATATCTCGCATGTCACCTTCTGCGGATGGGTGAATATTAATGTTTGTTATCATCATGATATTGCTATTGTCAACACCATCACCGAATCACTTCGAGAATAATGATTACTTCTGCTACTGCTGCTGATGCATGAACGAACGCACGCCACGTGAGGTTTTATACTATCAGCTTCTAACTGTCGGAAATCGTTGTTGCTGATTGTTTGTTGTACGTCCGACGCATTTCCTCCATTCTCTCTCTTTCTCCAGGTACTCGCACTGCAAGCCGTACAGAGAGCAGACGCCGAGTCAGGGGGGGAACAGCGAGCTGTCATCGTCTACCACCGATGTGGTGGCGAAAAGTCCGGCCGCGGTCACGTCACCTTTGCCCCCGACACAGTCGGCCCCGCCTTCGCCGCCGGAACCCCAGTCGGGCGGCCGCAGCCCACCTTTGCAGCTTCCCGCGGCAGCTGCTGTCGTCTCGTGAGGAGGCGACTAAGCGACCAGCGAGCTATCGAACCAAATCTCGTCGCTCTCTAGCTATTTCGCCCCGCTCCTCCACCTCCACTTCCTATCGTCGTGCTCATCTTCCTCGACTTCGTCGCCAGTCCAGTTGTGTCGTGTGCTCATTTGCGCGTCACATATGCTCGCGAGATCAAGCAAGCATCCTGCTCTCCTGTTGCTCGCAACTCAACACGTCGACAATATGAAGCTCTATCTATCAACCAAGAGCCATCGTAAAGCACGATGGAAAATGCCGTCGTCCGAAAGATGTCCTTCGGCCGCCTTCCGGGACGTCATTTGTTCACAATGCCAAGCAGCAAAAGCGCGTTTGTTTGGTGTATGTAGCTTGCCTGGCCCTCGGGCTGCCACGGTGCGTGCGTACAGTGCGGCGAGGCTGACAAAAAAGCTGCCTCTGACAGTCAGGCACTGTGACCGACGGTCGTTACATTCCCTTTGAACAAATTCCAATCGGTGATCCAAAACCCGACCCTGATCAAAAGCGTCATGCTCATCACGTGGCCAGCGCGTTATGGTTGGCAAGTTTCTAGCACCGACATCTTGTTTTGTATTACTGCTACTTCTACAACAACAACAACAACAACAACAACAATTATTACTGCTAGTGGTAAACGTCTGCTTCGAACAGTTCGTATTTGCGAAGGACATAATGCGCAGAAGGACCTCGTCTCACCTACGCGGTCTTCACTATCTCACCTCACCGGCTAAAACAGCCACCACCACTACTCGCTGCAGCGCGGCAGCAGAAGCAAAAAACCCAAAAGCGGTAGCGCCGCGCGTCACGTGATTTGTAACCTTCATCATCATCATCATCATCATCATTGTTAGAGTTGCGCTCTAGGGTTCGCTCACACATCCTTCAGTCAGCCTGACCTTCGACCGTCCAGAGAGAGGTTTCCCTTTCTCTCTCTCTCTTTCCCTATATTCCTGTTTCCCTGTCTGGGACTGCCGCAACGGACAGGAATAGCCGTCGCCGCCCCTGCCGCCGCTTGTAGTTCGCATTCTGACAACAACGACGACGACAACAACAACAACAACAACAAAAACAAAGATGAACAATGACAAGACCATACCCAAGATATGCCCAATCACTTTGGATGATCTCCTCCGTGCCCCGTTCCAGTGGTGAGACACTGGAAGTGTACAGCAGATGCGGGCATGCCGACACGTCGGATTCCGCTTGTACAATAATGAGCCAACTCTCAGCGGAGACTGCCGCCCGCCGAACGCGAAGGGGCGCGCGCTGCAATGAGCCCGTTGCCATATGAATGGGCGCATTTTGTGATAACTACACATACTATGAACTATGATGACTATTGGTACTGCATAGCAACATCCACATCAACAACAACAACAACAACAACAACAACAACAACGACAACAAAAAGCGAACAATGTTGTTAACTAGCACACACACACACACACACACGATATACAATGACGACGACGATAGACCAGAACAATGGTGCCAATGTGTAGCGTCTGTAAATCTTAGGCTTTTAGGTATATCAGCACCCGTGTCGGTATCGATGACCAAGAGATATCGCTGAACACACTGTATTCGCAAATAGCAAATATGGTTACCATCCAACTGTCACCCCCACATGCGTTTATTTGTAACATTGACGTTTTGGCGCATATATATATATATATATATATATATATATATATATATATATATATATATGTGTGTGTGTTTGTGTACATGTTGGAAACCTGAAGGCAGCCGGTCGCCACAGCGGTAGTAATGCATATTTATTCTATTTCCTCGATTTTAACGCCCGCCCCTTGTGGTGATCAGGTTAGACGACTTCGACCGTCCCATCGAATCTCTTGCGGAATCTTACATTGTTTAGTGCCTTGGCACATAAATACTTTAGCAACTACGCATTTCATACGCATTCGTTATAACAACAACAACAACAACAAAAAATACATGACTATATGAGGATCGCATACGTATGAAAAGAGTACTTGCCTTACGTTAGTCAGCTATAGGCCGTTTTGACTCCTCGCTAAGCGGTTGAACGAGCGAGGGCATCTGAGGAACCGCTCGCCAGTTATATGAGCGGTTTTCACTTAAGCATCAGTCTGTGGCCACGTGATTTGTGTGTATTTAACAAATTGTCCCCTGCGCGCCATTGTAGGATCTACTGGTGGTGGAATCTCGTTTTAACCCTGATCTTGTGTATTGAAAGTACTACAATTACTTTGTTGGTGCTTATATATATATATATATACTTATATATATATATATATATATATATATATACATAATGCATATATACATATATATATATATATATCTATATATATATATATATATATATAATATAGAATATATATGTAAATATATACATCTATATTACTATATATATATATATATATATATATATATATATATTACTATATATATATTATGTATATATATATATTAAATAATATATATATTCTATTATATATATATATGATAGTTGTAGATACAAGTTTATACACCAACATCTCATAGAGGAGAGAGGGAGATATGACGGAACGCAGGTGGCGAAAGGGCTTTGTGTGCTGTGTGGATGTGAGCGCTGTGACTGTATTGCGAGGTTCTTTGAGGATTGATGTGTAGACTCTATACACATCCGTCTGTGTCTATCTTGATGTGAATGTATAAACCGGATAGCAAGATATAGATAGATAAACCAGATAGCGATTGGCTGAGTTGGAGAAGATGGTCGCTGCACCGGCAGCTCGACTTTGTGTGCTAGGTGGGGTTATCGTCACACGCAGCGCATCTGATCAGCGTATCTAAAACCATATGTGTGTATAAACTACTATGGGCGTGTGTGTGTGCGCCCGCTCGCCCGCCCGCCCGCCCAAACCATGATAGTGATAACATTAATTTAGTACGAGTATTTATTGATAGCCGAAAACAATGCAAAATAAACTTGTTGTAAACACTGTTATACTAATAACAACAAAAATATAGTCATGGCTCGGTGCTGTTCTCGGTGTTGTCACAGTTGTCGAGTCGGCTGTGGATCTCGCGGCCAGGCTACTTTGAGGCCGAGTAAGTCGAGAAGGTATGGTGTGAGCCCAGGGCGTCCAGCGAAACACTTCGTATCCTGGGGCGCAGAACTGTGTAAACTAAGTCGAATTCTCTTAGGATGGTTACTCGTCCTTGATAGTCCTATTACTAAATATCGTAAACACGTATAGTTGAGGCGATAATTACAATGATGCGAGTCGTCGTGGACCTATTATCGTCTGAGGTCATTTTTGCTTTCCTGTTAGCCTTGTGAGTCGACTATTCCCGTCTGTTAGAAGCCTGCTAAGTCTCGTTCCAAAACCTTAGGTATGTGTGTGTGAGTGTTGATAAATTGCTAAATGTCTCCCTTTTATCTTCCCCCCAGTATCGTTTAAGCAAATTGCACGTGGTTGACATCATGCCAAAGGACAACAAAACTCTAACACTGAACAACGATCGTTTAAATTCCATAGGCCACGTAAACGGGTACGCGCGAATGCTGGCAGGCATGTTTATTATTCATATAACACAAGGCTTATTCATTTGCCTGTCTATCTTTTTATGTTTCTTTCTTCTTCCTCATGTCGCTTCTCACCTGATAATACTGGTTACATCTACTCTCCAGTTGGATAGGTCTACGAGAGAGAGAATTGCGGCTGGGATCTGTCTGTCGGACATAGTCGACAGGTCTTGATGACCTTTTCTGTGTTCAGTTGCTTAATTGACTCAAACTCACTCCCAAAAACCGACCTGATTTCACATGGTAAATACGAATAAGAATAATAATAATAATAATAATTATCATTTCACAACGGTAGGGAAACACCTTCGATGGCGCGGCGACTCTGTGGGGAACATGAGGGTGTCTGAGCATGCTTATTTGTGATTATCGCCTGTATATATATATATATATACTACTTAATATAAAATGTAGTCAATGCATGGCATGCCTCCATGCATCGTTGATAGAATTTCTTTTAATTGTTGACCGTGCTCTGCGCCGGTGGTGTTTCGAAAACAACGAATCTCAACTCAACGATGTAACACAATTGCCTAGCTACATCTGCGACTTGGACCTATATATATATATATATATATACCAATTATTGCCGTTTACTACTTGAGCAGTTATCTACAGAATGCAGTAGAACATAACACTCGAAGGGCTGACATTGAAGGACTGAGAAACAGAAGCGATGATTCTATGATTTGTATCGCTGTTCTGTATTGCCCACGAACACGATGACGCCACGACAACGAGACAACGAATTAAATAAGCACAAATTTTGGATGCTTTAGTAATGCCCATCTTGTCTGTTTTGCTTCGATAGTCTGTGACGTGAAGGTTGGACAACTCTCGGACAGCGTTCTTGTTCTCCCTCTATCTACGGCGGCAGTGTATCATGGCAGCCCCAGCTATGTGTATATACATATACATACACATGTACACACACGTAACTGCTGCTGTTATGAGAATTGCAAGATGGCGACCGCTACGAACTCTGGCGTCGCAAATGCCGCAGCTAGTGCCCTAGTAATGACTTCTACATCTAAACAGACGACAACGAATTTTCCGACATCACGCCACCATCCACTACTACTACTACTACATTTAACTGTTCTAACTCTGTAGCGTTTAGTAGTCTCCACTACCTACTACCTATCGAATGCATCATATATCAGCATCACAACGAAGGAAACAAGCGCGGTCGCTGGCGAAACACTGCGATACAGAATGTAATGCCGTATACAGAATAACGAAGGGCGCTTGTAAAGATGCGTCAGCCCAGCGTAAACATGGTTACATGATTGGTGATGACGACGACGACGACGACAAAGTTGATGGTGATAATGAAGATTATAACACTCATAGCAAATGGTAACAGTTAATTGATCTGTCTATGTCTGACTGAAATGGAAAGAATGCTGCACTGCATATATATATATATATATATATATATATATATATATATACACATATATATACACGTCGAGTGTATCTGACGGCTGCATCTTTTTGACCTCGACGTGTTCTTGTACAAAGTCCCAACGATCAAAACAAATGCTTTTAGCAGTAGTAGTAGTAGTAATAGTTGCAGCCGTGCCAGCAGAATTGTTTGTAACGGTGAGAATCTAAGTAGAGTACCTATGCAGAAGAAGCAATGGTGTAACGAAAGCGACGATTCCGGCAGGTAAATTCCATCTTTACATTGCCGTTGTGATCTACAGACCGCACCAGTCACCAGCTTCCCTGCGCTGTGTACACAAAAATGAAATTTTACCACGGGCGCTATGCTTAAGGAAAAACACGACACAAAGACCAAGCAGCAGCCAACGATTTGGGTATGAGTGCCGATGAAGTCGCTAATGGGCTAAAGAACTGTGACGTTGATGGCCATGGAGTAGCCATGGTTGATTTGGTCATCATCATCATCATCATCGTTTCACCACTAGGTTTCACTACTTTCATCTCTAATAAGCACTAGCTATGAACATGGCTGGCAACGTAATTGACTTAGTGACAGGACGGGAGACCCCTTTTTTAAAAGTCTCACGTCCTAATCATTCATAGCAAATCCACCATGTTAATCTAGGCGAAACTCATCGAAACTGGCCGCGGGGGTAAACGCGGCGACCAGAAAAAACTTGATGAACAACCAACGGCATGCACCAGCCACTGTAGGCTGTACTATTACGAACTACAACAGCGAGGATTGCAGAAAAATCTATCTCAATCAGTCACGCAACAATCAATCAATCAACCCAACAATCAGATTGCCACATTTCATCGTCCCTTTTATTTGATTCGTTGCGGTTCGACAACAATAAATTACTATCAGAATTGCTATCACTCATATTACAATTATTATTATCATTACTCTTGTACAATATACTCGAACTTAAAACTGCTCTACGCTTTCTACTACAACTACAGCTGCAATCACCTCACTCGCAGCCGACCTTGGTGTAAGATAGATGTAAGAGCATATCTATCGAACGTAAACTAGCCAACAGGGTGCGGCAATGAAGGTCCCTGGGGGCGCGGCCGTCGTCGTGGTCCGAAAGCATGAAGGTTTTGTCGCCAGCGGCAATATCAGAGGCACGGACAGTCGTCACTCAGACCCCACACATACCCCCCACGGGCAGTGGGTATCCAATAGGAGGGTAGATCGGAGTTAGTTCATACCGATGCGATGCGAATGGTGCTGATCATAAGGCTGCTTCTTTGGGAAGTCGAGTTTTCGTCGTCTCCGGTCAAGGCTGCTAGCCTTCGAATGTCGTCGAGGCTGTGGAGACGGTGGTCGTTGTCTTAAGTAGGGAACTATGCTTGCCTGATGATTGATACTACACGGATTGATACCCCACAATACACAACGCACTTGTGACTCCTCCTTTTTCCCTGCTCCCTGAATGAGAGATAGCAAAGCGGAAGAAAACTATTATGATGGTGATGTCGATATTGATGACTATGATCACGATGAAAAGTCGTGATTGCAACTGAATTCAGACTTGGTGCCAATGGAACGAGGGCGCGTGCGATGCAAAACTCTGTTATCGCCAGCCCAGTCCACCTCTTGTACATAGTAATTGACTTGATGACAATATTGATAGGTAGAATTAAACCACACACTCTGGGTTTGAAAAGATAGATACTGATTACACCAAAGGCCATAGTGGTAATGACGCTGATAATGACGAGGATGATAATATTGATGATGATGATGGTGAGCAGAACAATGCTAACAATAATGTTACTATGTATATGAATTATATTAATAAATGAAAATATTACAATGTTTCATTTTAAATCAAACATTTGCACTGTTGTCATTA
Organism: Dermanyssus gallinae; assembly: GCA_003439945.1. Taxonomy (NCBI): domain Eukaryota; kingdom Metazoa; phylum Arthropoda; class Arachnida; order Mesostigmata; family Dermanyssidae; genus Dermanyssus; species Dermanyssus gallinae. The sequence goes on along the minus strand of QVRM01002902.1, from coordinate 104,451 downwards.
TGGCCGCGATGGCCAGCTTTAGCTCATGGCATATATATATATATATATATATATATATATATATATATGTATATAACGAGAGAGAGAGATATGGTTTATGTCTAAGCAGAAGGTTGTTTGGGAATACAGCTTTATATCTATGCAAGGCCTGCACAGCTAAAGCCAAGAAAACAAGAAATCTTCTTTTTCCACGCGTAACTTTTTTTTGTCGCGGCAGTCCGAACTAGCCATATTTGCGTAAGTGTCAAAAGGTGTAATAGCGTACTGTGCAGCGGAGCGTACCAAACAACGATCTGCTCAGTGAAGAAACTTTTGGAATGATTAGTTATTTACGATCTTGTCTGTGCTAATGCGAAGTCGGTCCGTTCGAGATTTAGTAGTAGAAATAATTGGAATTCATTTTGCCAATGTCACTTTTTCGGGTCCAGCCGACGGGCCCAAAAATCTTCATCGACCTTGGCTCTCTGGCGTTAGAGTGGGCTCCGATTCAGTCTTGTGCGCTCCGGCTTCTCCTTGCAGCTGATTTCTCGGGGTTTAATGTTACAGCCCGAGCGCTGTAACATTAAGCTCGATAGCTCGTTGTAACCATAGCCTCGTTCTTCTTGCGTGGAAATGCGCGCATGTTCAGCGCTATCCTCTTCGCCTTCGTAATGTTCACTCGATCTGTGGCAATGATTTTGTACATTTTTCCACGTTTTCCTCATCAGTAACCATTTTTGTGTGTCCTGAACGTGGTTCATCTGAACGTACTCACGCGATCTATTTTTAACTCATCATTGCATTTGGAAACCGTGGCAACAAACATGCCGCAGGTCACCGTGGATCTCGTCTAACTTAGTTTTCACTTGGGTTGCATTCCAACCTCTGAAAGGAAAAGGCTTGATGACCGCTTGAAACAGAGCACGAATTTAGAATACATTGCGAAAGTGCGACGTGCGAAATATGCGAATGATGATGATAAATGACTGGCGCGAAAGTGTGCGCTAGTCATTTATCATCACATTTATGTCACTAATATTAAGTATGCATATAACATCACACAGGGTTATCGTGCATCATGAGTGCCGGGCGGCGGGCCAGACATGCCAGCATTAACGACACTGTTAGCCGAGCGCTCCGATCTAGCGGATTTCCCTGTATCCTAGAGCCCCAGGGTCTCTCCGCCGACAACGGCAAACGCCCTGACGGGATGACTCTAACCCCCTTCAGCAGGGGCAGGATACTTGTCTGGGACGCCACAGTTACCGACTCATTAGCACCGGTGGCGGGGCGATCTCAGCAGGCCACGCTGGTAATCTAGCCGAGGCGAAGAAGCTCGCAAAATACGCCTCAATAGGTTACCCACATGAGTTTCAACCGCTAGCGTTCGAGACCTTGGGCGGTCCAGGCAACCTCACTCGCAAACTCCTTCACAGAGTCGGTGAGCAGCTGAACCTCGCAACCGGAGACAAGAGATCTGCGGCTTTCTTGAGACAGCGCCTTGACCTCGACGTCCAACGCGGAAACGCGGCGTCCGTCCGGGGCACGCTGCTGAAGTGGTCCCAACCCACTCTATACGAGTAATATCCTAGTGCACACGTTTGCGGGAGACAATTGTAGCTCCATTTGCATTCATATTGCAACATTGATATTTGTAGTCAGCTGCTCTCGGCATGTCATTCGAAAGAGGGAAGGCAGTGGTCTTTTCGTAAGGTGATCAGGCAGGCAGACGCATGATATTTCGTATACGCTTAAAAGCACAGTCGACAGATGCACATGTGTTCACCTCGTGGAAATTCGTATCTGAGCAGACCGGGTGATCGACGGTACAGACTGCACCCAATGCTTGTAGTACGGCTGCTCTGGCTCCGCATTCTTTCCTCTCGGAAGATAACACAGCACTTGACTTATTTCCTCTATCTTAATGGGCAGCTTCATAGTATTTTTTCCATTGCAAGCGCTAAGTTATTAAAGCCTGACGTATCGTCTCGCAGTTATTTAGAATACAGGTTAGGTGACTCGCTACCTGTTCGTCGCTGAGCAGGCTGTTGAGTGCTGCCTGCACCCAAGCTTGGCGCAAGAGCTCAAGTACCCCACGGTGGGCGAAATAACAAGCTTAAAAAAACGACTGTCGTAATCTGCCCTCTGCCCCGGTCTCCTCCAGCTGGCTGGACTTGTCATAGTTCGTTCTAGCAGTTCACAGCAAGTGACCCCACATCAAGGCCCACCTCGAGGCTACGAACCGCTAAAGGGAAAGGTTCACATGCCTCGTGGCAACTAAGTGTGGGTCGCCTCGCTGTTTTTCCAAATATCAAACATATTCACAACTGCTGACACCCTGTAGCCACCTCGAGAACATTGAAGCTTTTAACGTCGCTGTCGACAAGATTGTGAAATAATACTATTCGCACTAGTTTATTCAGCCTATCAAGAAGACAGTCCCAATTGTGACGACGAATCGATAGTTGGTCCGCGTTGATTGTTCTGCATGCTCCGTGTAGTCGGTCTTTGCCGTTTTAGCTTTTTGCTGTTGTAAAAGCTCTTTCTCTCTGAGTCTGGGCTCAACTGACAATATTACTTTCTTCACAAACTTAAAATCCTACGTTTTCTATCCTACGATTACTGTATATCAGTGCCTGTTGTTTCAGCTTAAGATCCTTTACGGAGAAGAAGGAAGAAGTCAATCTGACTTGAGGCAAAGCGCAAGTGTCTGACCTAGCTACCGCCTTTAAAACACTTTACAAGTGAATTGCGCATCAATAAAGATCGCACTCGGATCTGTATATCTTTAATTAAAAAACACATATTTACCTATCAATCTAAAGATATATGCTTAAATTGAAGTGTCCATCTTCCTTTATTATTTAATATATATATATATATATATATATATATATATATATATAGACTTTTACCGGCGGCGACTAATGCAAATACTAGTTTTCATCCTACGGACTTCTGAGTATCCGCAACATTAGTGTCAGAGGAACTATTGAAACTCAACACCTTCCATCAATCATTAAATCAAAAGACGCAAAGCACTTTCAGCCAGAGGCCGAGAATGTCGTTGCCGTATAAAGAATCTTCAAGACTCTAAGAAGCCTTTAAAATTGAGAGATGGTCAAGACAAAACAAACGACTACCAAAACATCATAACCAGAATTAAACCATTAATCGAGTGCTTTATAGGCCAGCGATCCAGCGCCACTCTGAAACCTAAACCATGGGAAAATAAATCCGGGTTGTCATCGCACTAATTTCTCAGGAGCCATCCCCCGCCAGTCACTGAAACCACACACAATATGAATGCCACAAAATTTACGACAATATAAAAAAACTTTGAGATTGAAAATGCCATTTACAATAAGGATGGTCTGTCGGACATCGAACGGTTGTGAAAGTTGAAGAATTCGCTGGCAGGTTCCACAACTGCTATTAAAAGCTATCAAAAACTTCCGCTAAAGTATCGCGGTGCCGACGCCGAAAGGGCTGCAAGAATGTATCGTTTATGTGTCTCGACCTTCAACTTTAGCTCTAACTTTAACTTTACAGATATATTAGATCAAAACATGTACGCACTGGTAGCATTAGGCAAATTAATGGATATAGCATCGTTCAATCAATGTTGCCACTTATGATTATGAATTGTTTATCAAATAATATAAAAGTCGTATTTGCGGTTTGGTACGATAATAAGAAATACTCTTACTAAAATATTTAAGAATAATCCAGCGTAAATAGATTCAGCGCTCTCAATCTTCAGCGGCGTTTCTGCCGGTTCGAAAGAATTGCCACAGTTTTGCGTGGGGCTAGGCGAAGTCCCTGCGGAGTGAGCCAGATGGAAATATTTTGCAAGGCGCCAATTGCTGAATGTCCAGCTCACTGGAATCACGCGACCTAATCACGATAGGCAGATCATCTGCATAGCCTATAGACCTAATATGGGAGGGGGGAGAGAAAGACGTTGGACATTGTCGTGCACAATGTTCCATAGAGTTTGGCCCAGAAAGGAGCCTTGAGGTGGTCGGATGTGACTTGCCTTCATAGGTAGCCGTACGTTGTGACAGATAAGATGCTAAAATCTTTCTAAGATAGGGCGATATTTGAATATAAGTTAGCGCGTCATTTATGTAGATGGAGTTAAACGTCTTTTTGATATCAAGTAGGACTGCGAGGCAGTGCGATCTCGTTTCCCAGAAAGTAGCTCTCTGGATCTTGGGTGATGCTGCTCTTGCATACGACGGAGAATGCTATCTCTGAGATTGCTTTTTGTCGTGTAATTCGCCGCATATGAATAAAATGCGCTAATTTATATCATCGTATTTATTTCACTCATATTTAGTGTGCATATAACATGAACAATTATACATATTATACAATTATACACTCAGCTGCTTGCGGCATGTTATTCGAGAGAGGCAGTGCAGTGATCTCTTCGCAAGGGCCAGGCAGGCAGATGCATGAAACTTCGTACACGCCTGAGAGCACAGTCGACAGACGCACTCGGTGTATTCTTCGTGGAAGCTCGTATTCGAACAAACCAGGTGATGATAGCCATGAACTATGTATCTGGTATAGACGTGATTGATTGTCACACGCAAGACCAGACCAGAGGTGAGAGGCCCTGAAAACATTCAGGTCTCCGACCTCTCGTCGGACTTGTTCATCTTTATTTTCCCATTCCGAGATAAAGCTCCCGAATGGTACTGTACGCGGCGTCTTCAACCTCAATCGAATTATCTGAACAACTGGTGCACAGCCTGACATTAGGTACACAAAGCGGCTCCTTGCACGCATTGACAGGCAAAGTACTCGCTTCATGTACATTGTAAAACACCTTTCAAGCAAACCAAAGTTTGCCCGAGTGAGGTGTTCCCATACTCTGTCAAGACCATACATCAGCGCCGGAACAACCTTGAGGTAGAAAAGCGCCACTGCCGTCGGGACGGACAGTCGCCGGACATCGCCTATTTCTCCATAAAGAGAAATTAAGGCTGTGCGCGCTGTCTCGACGATGTGAGCAGTGAAGGTCGACCCAGTTTAATGAAGCCGAAGCCCCATATACCGAAAAAAATCGCTAATTTAATTCGCATAAAAGGCGCATATGAATAAAATGCTCGACTGCTTTCAAACAGGCTAAGCAGAATGTTATAAGGTCTAGAAGCAGATGGGTTATTTTAGGAGACGAGGTTTTAGAAATCAGGACAAAGTGGACCTTTTTCCAGCAGTCAAGGGAAGTGCCGGATTGCACAATGGCCTCCATCATTTTTATAGAAAGAGTAGGATGATTGTGTATAAACATTTTAACGATTTCTCCTGGAATACCGTTCATGCCCGCTGCTTTTCGCGGCCATACTTTATTAATGACTCTTCTCATCTTATCCATTGTAATGTGGAGACCTAGCGTAATAACTTTTCAAGCTAGGTCGGGATAGAGTGGTGGTTGTGAGTGTTTCAGTTTGTGGCGGGTTATTTTATAACCTAGTTCCCAGGGGTTGTCTTGACTCCGTTACAAAGTCTTTGCCAGCGGACCGGCGAATACATATGCGTCTAATTTGATGGCATTTTTTCCGCGCTACCAATACATGGGGGCTCGCTGAGTTAGTGTGGGTGCAAGGGGCGACTTGCTGGTTTACAAGCGTCCTGTAGCATAGTCGACACCGTATTTGGTTCAGTATCATGCAGCCGGGCATAGCGAGACTCAATTTGCTACTGTAACGGCTCAAAATGTACCCTCAGACACGGTCTGCAGTTTTTAGCAGGGTATGGCGTCATGTTGAAAGTAGTGATGATCCGAGAGGTTTTCAACATCGTCGTGTGCAGAACACCCTGTCATTCTGTACGGCAGTACGGTCTTAGAACCAAGGGTCAGGTCCAAAGTTGTTTCCTGGTCCCCTCTTCTAAAAGTGGTACCTTCCTCTCGGCGAGCTCCGGCAGGGTGGTAAACCGAGGCGATCCTGTATACAACTGAGGAGCCGTTTGATGCGTGTTCAGCCGCTGCGTGTAGCTAACCTTTGGGGGGTACCGAGGCCGAAATAAAATTGATGTTTTTAACAGCGGTAAAAAATTAGTGCCAAGTCTAACGCCGAGGTGGACTTAATTAGGCTTATTTGTAAGAAGTTAAAAACTATGGTTCCCTGTTGATTTTCGGAGTGGCTCTACTCGTTGCATGTGGGCCAGACCCTGCATAGGGGTTGCGTAGTGTCCTTTTTGCTGGCAGTGGTAACAGTGCGGCAGGGCGTCACAATCTCGCGAAACGGGCCCGGCCTTTCAACACTTAAAGGAAATTTAAAAAGAGGGGGGTTCTGCAGGCCCGCGTTTGGTGCTGAAACGCTTAGGTACTTTGAGCACTGGGAGACCTTCACTAGCTCGCCCCCTTCTTTCTTTGTTAGCATTCAAGCAAGCAGTGTATGCGCAAGTGAGCAGATGTGGTTACCGTTTCTTCCCCCATTTCTGCGCCCTTCACTCCTACGATGTCTTGGGTACATAGCGGAACGAGCCGACACACCCGAAAATAAGACAGGGTGCTTACTAGCGCCAAACGGATTTGCAGAATCCCGCTACTGTTTCTCCGTTATAGGCTAGAGCAGCAGCACCTAAGCTGGGGCTAGGTTGCTAAGAAAGTATGCCTTCTTGAACCTGGTATTGCGATAGTACATTTCGGCTAAAGCTTTGCTGTGTACGACCAGACTACATGGGTTATTCTCGGCAAGGTGTTGAAGCTTTGTTTGGAAAAGAGTTTGTGGAAAAGAACCAGCCTTCCAATAGCCTTCGGGGGCCTTGGTATTACAGACTCCTTACGCATAGTGTCGGCCATTAAGCATAGGTGTCTCCATCAGTGAGCCGTTTCTATGCACAATATGTGGAGATTCCGACACGCGGAGCACAGGAACACGGCTGGATTAGCAAGAGAGCCACTGATAAGTGTTGGAATACCATTCACACTTACGTCCAAAGATCTGAGCGGAAGCAATAAGTTACGACCTGATAGGTATACCATACCTCTGTGGTCACAGCTTTGTCACAGCTTTGTCTGCGATGTAACTGTCTCATGCACAGCGGCGCTATCATAGCTTCCTCACAGCTCTGTCAATGTGGATGAGTCGCAGAACACGCAAAAAGCGAAGAAAGTATCTCAAGCTATCAAGGAGCTACAACTTCATGTCTATTTTATTGAGACACTGGGTGTTATATTTATCGGCTTTGCAAAGTTTTAAAGTGATATCAAAAACGCACGGAGGATGTGACAGGCGACCGACGTCAGGCGATGTTTTTGAGTAAATGGTATCATTGGCTATTTGTAGAGGGAACGCGGCTTCTATCACATGCTCTATGGGCTCAGATAGAATTAACTGCTGAGAGTAATTATATTGAAGCACAAATCTAATAATAATAGTTATAAAAGAATTAGACTGATACGTACAAGTAATCCTCCAAAATCCATGCCCCCAATACCATCATACCAGCACGCAGCTAAAATAAATAATTACGCACTGAAAATATTAATAGTTTCTATTAAATCAACGATTCATTTTTGAGTTATTTGTCATGGCTACCACCCTGGCAACAAGTAAAAACTGTCTACTGCGCTAACCTAGGTAGCACGTTGCTACAAACCGGCTATTTCTGGATCACCACGAGGAACTGCGCTTCGTGACGCGTTCGCCTCTGCTCCAAATCTTAACGCAAACATATTTCAACAAAAAAAGAACCATTAGACTTAACTCCTAACCATTAGAATTCAAATCCCAAATAACGTTCGCAGTATGATGCAATGTGTCTAAATTGGCGAACTTCAACGGACAAAACATTGCTCTTAAAAACAATTTAATACTAACGATTACATAAACAAATAAACAGCTTGAGAATGTATATTATTACAAGTAGTTAGCTTAATTGGTTTTTTTACGTCAAGTCGCGCGCATTCTTGAGCTCAATTCGCTCAGCTCAACTCTACTTAGCAATCCAACTAACCCGCCCAACTCTGTTTAAGTTTTATATTGGATTAGGACCTTGAACTTAAACAGTTCTTCAATAGTACAGTGCAAAAAACAGTCATATGACGTATAAAAAATTATACTAGAGCGTTATATAATTTCCCCACCGTTTAAAGGCAATATTCATTCGCTCGTTGACAACAAGAATATCGTGAGGTCAAAATTGAAACATTTACTAGCGACGACTATAACGGACATCGAAATCCAAAACTGTGTACAAAGGGACACGTCGAAATAGCCACTCCACAACAGCCATGTAGATTAGTGAATTAATTAACGGTGCTAGCAGCGACAAAATATAGAAAGCCAACACGCCGAGAACTAAAGTTAGAGTTGTCCAACACGAAAACTCGCAAAGGCGATATCACTTAACGCTGTCCTCGGCAAGAAGCAAATAATTTTCCAGATATAGCTAAAGTCAAATGACGTTATTTATTACCACGCTAGCTGCATAACAAGATATTTACAACAACAAACAACAGTGCTGCATAACAAATGATTTACTACATTTCCAAAGGAAAGGATGTAGAAACAAAACTAAAGGCTTAGAAGGGAATAGCAATAAAAAGCTGCCCATACAAAATTTTCTCAGGAATAATAGTGAGGAGATTGGAGTCTTTCTTGTAGGAAAGAGGAATAATACCAGAAGAACAGCACTGATTTAGGAAAGGAAGGTCAACTCACTCAGCAATTGAGGAGCTGCTGGGAACTATCTGGGATACGCTGTCCAGGCCGCAGAGTTACCTATATGTTGTGTTTATTGATTTAAAGGCGGCGTTTGACATAGCACCAAGGGATAAGATAGTTAAAGAGCTGGCTAAAATGGAAGTGCCGGGAGCAATGCGGAGGTTGCTCATCAGCATCCTAAAACAAAACACGGTGCTGATTGACAACGGGATCAACGTCGCGGGAGAGGTAACTCAAACCACAGGTTTCGCACAGGACGATGGACTGAGTCCACTGCAGTTTTCCGTGTTTCTGTGTGAACTGCCAGAACGGATAAGAACTAGCTGGACCCGAAAGTGGGCCAACATTTTACTGTACGCAGATGATGTGATAACCATTAATTGCAGTTTTTTCAGAGTAAAAACAAGCCATGAATCGACTAGGGCTCACCTTATTAACAAGGGGCAGTGTAGGATATCAGTGTCCGTTAAGCAGCGCAGGCATAGACAGAGTCGGTTAGCGGCAATGGCGAAGCAAGCTAAATACATGGCGCCAAATAGAAGAAGATGCCGCCAGCCTACTAGCGAAGACGCGGGAAGTCACTAAATGCGCGGGCAATCTGTGATCTGTATATAAGGAGGCATGAGAATAAATGAGTTAGTGGTCGTTGGTGCGAGCCAGGCAGTGGACGTGTGTTGCTTTAGCAGGAGAATGGCGAACTCGTTTCGTACGCCAGCCTGTCTTGGGGGTGGTGGATACTACAACTGGCACAGTCGACAGGATCCGGAAGAATAAAAAAAAGGCAGCGCAACAATGCCACAGGTCTGCCACCCCCACCTTCGGTTCTGCCGAAGGTGGGGGTGGCAGACCTGTGGCAAAAAACGACGAAATCTAAACAAAACGTGCGCCCTTGATGTTTATATACGAAACTGGCAAACCAAAATCAGTAAAGAAAACAGAGATTTATGGGACAGCATCAATGAGGAGCACTGAGTGGTGGGCTAGCGGGGTGAAAGATCGGCATCTAACTATGGCCTTTGAGTCCACGGATTTCATCGCGTTTTGTGCAACGTGAGGGGTTCCCATGAACCAGACGAATGTCGATACAAACAATGCTGGAGCAAATGTGATAGATACCACGTCGCGGTATGTCCGGCGGTTCGGTCCATAGTGGAACTGGCAAAATGCAAGATTGACGGTTGTGTTAAAACACTCTGATGTAACATAAACACACTTACACAGCCCGGGTGTTAATAAAATAAATACGTATTTACAACAACGGATTATACCTTTGTCGTGCCACTTGTTTGATTGATTAGTTTATTCGTTTGATAGGTGTGTGTACACATGCCACCCTTTTTATATCAGGAGCGCATAATGCAGCCATTAATTACCTATATTGTACTCCCCCGTTTTTCCCTTACTTGTTGAGCATCTTCCATCAGGAAGATGTTCCGCTTCGTAACCTTTGTACGCGCTTCTGTGTATATACTGCCTTTACCCTTTTTTTGTTTGTTCTGGGAGGTTTCGGGAATGCATGATGCACATGCGCCACTAGCAGCCTGCGTGACTAGTGTGAGACTCGCAAACCCACTAAACCCGGATTCCTCCCCACCCCGCCAGGCTCGGTATTACTTTGGCATTACATCGAAGATACTGCCTTTACCCTGCTTTTAATTTGCCCACTGGACATAGCAGTGTTGCCGCAAATTCCACTCCTGTCCTATTTTGCTTTTACTCCCATTACCGTTTTACTCACGGTATCTGTTTAACCCATCCTTCTTTATTCAATGTCTTTTTGTATGGGGTGAAAATGCATTTACGCACACCCATCGATGTTGTTGGCGGATAGTGTGGGACTCGACACCGGCAAAGAGTATTGGACTTTATCCTATCTGCGTGTTATACCCACTACCCCTCCCCCCCTTTCGGAATTGTCTTACAGTACATCGACGCCAGGAGTGAAGGTTCTCGTACTTAACCGCGTCCTGGGCCCCTGCGTACTGAACCGGAGGTGGATGGGACTGCGCGAATCTGTTGCTCTCGTCGGACATCCTCCAAGTGCGTCTTTTCCCGCATCAGAGCATCTAAGTACTTGAGTCCCTTATTCCAGTCCGACTGATTAAACATCATTCTGGCGATAATGAAGAGCGTCTTCTCACCAGCCCCTGCGTAGTTCGTGCCGGTGCGGAAGTGGATCAGCGCCGAACGGGCCACTGTGTGATCCACGTCATCCGGCTCTCCGCAATACAGGTATCTGTTGAGAATTTACCGATTCTGCAAATATACACCTGAAACTGGTTGTGTCCAGTCAGGACTTGTGTCACATCGTAGGTTAGAGAATCCTAAACAGGGCCTTTATATGAGATGTTAGGAACAGAGATTAACGACCGGGTCCACCGACCGCGGCTGTCCCCGGATGGGCCCAGGCCAGTCATCTTTCTTGCCTGTGTCTCGACGACGTGCCCGTGGAGGTGTCTTTCGGTGCGCTTAGTCGCCAGCAGATGCCATGGTAGCTGTTGTGCAGGCACCAATAGTACGGCTGTATAAACCGTTTCGTATCCCCTGCAGACGCGCATAGCCATGGTCCTCTGGACGGCCTGCAGGGAACTGCGATTGCGACTTGTACGCAACGCCATGTCCGCCCATACCGACGCTGAATTGAGTGCCGTAGATTCGGTGACTGGCGTCAGAAGGCGGCGCCGTGACTAGCCCGCGTCTCTTTTCCGTGGAAGGATGTGAGGTAGGTTTTGAGACACCTGGGCGACTTTCCTGGTTATATGCTGGATGTGAATTTATCCTTTATTGCTGCATGCATTCTGTCTAGATCTATTTCTATAGTGTCCTCTAATAGCTCTTTAATTTCATCTAATCAATGTACCCATTTCTGTTTGTCTCCCTTCAAGTTATTAGTAGCTCTTCCCCGTCCCGTAAATTTCAACCAATTTATGGATACTACCAATATTCCTTTCCATTCCTTTATCGATAATTATCTCTACCACGCATTGCTGTATTTTTCTTTAACCATGACATAATTTACACATACCTATTTCTCTGACTATACGTAAATTTTCCAACCACTACTGAACTTAAATTATCGTCTATTATTAATAAGTCTATTATTTTCAATTCCGTCACATTCCTACATGTTATGCTTCTTTTAATAAATATACCCACTCCTCCGAACCTATGTTCTCCTGTCCCCGTCTTTCCATTCGTCCCATACCAATTGTATCCATAAAACCCCGGCCTCACTCATTCTGCCTCACATAAATGTGTCTCTGCTACTACCGTTATATTTAATAATTTTTTTCTATCAGCCTGTTTGCCCCACTTTCCCTGTCTCCTACTCCCTCTAATATTTAGCAATGCTATCCTTCGGAAAAAGGCATGCTTTCTTTTACCTCCTCTCCCTCATTAATCTTGCTTTTGGAGTTTGTTTAACATATTTCAAGATTCGCAAGGTTACCCATGGCTAACCTCCGGATCACATCCAACGCCCCCTCCAGTTCCAACACTCCCCGCTGTCTCGTTTGCACTCCGCGGGGGCCGTGCTCTCTGTTTAAATATCTGTTTGTTTCCCTGTTGTCCCCTCGTCTTTGTAGCCATTGTCCCCCCAGTTGCCTCCCTGATTAATGTTGTATTCGGTGCCTATGCACCCCCCAACTAATGATTTGTTGTGTTCTTTCCCTGTAGTATCCCTCCTTGTTGATATAACCATTTCCCGTCCCCCAATGATTACCTTCCTGAGCTAGTCTTGTTACATGCCTATATGGCATCTGGCCCTGATTTACAAATCGTCGTGGATATTTTTCTTGCGTTTTTCAATCAATTAATTTTTCTCTTTCCTCACTGACCTCCCTAACCGCTTCCACCTCACAATTTGCCTGCATTACATCTAGTAGTCCTTTATGAACAATCTCTGTTCTACATTATCAAACATATCCATATATTGCTCAATTCATTCCACAATAGCCCTGGAAGTTCCCCCTCTTTATCCAATAATTAGTTAGCCCTTCTGTACTCGTACTACAGAATAATCTTTCCCAACTCTTATTACTCTTCATATATTCAAATATATTTAAATCTCCAACAATTTCTATTCTGTTTGCCAACTGGTGGTAATGCTCGCTGTTGCTTCTCTGTCTCCACCTGTTTCTGCTGCTATTTATTTTGTTCACACGTTGTCCCCTCCAGTGCAGTAACAACAACAACAGCATCATCGCCTCTTCCCTGTTGTAGTACCATTCGCCTGTATCATAGTACGGTTATATGGAGGTCGGGGTCATCAGAGAGTTAAGCTTAAGGGGGGGAGGTGTGTTTAGTGGGTATGGGTCTCAGCGGGTTAACATCCATCCGCTGGGGTCGAGTCCCACACTGCTCGAGTTGGAAAGTGGGACCCTTTCATTTTCTACTCGTAGCAATAGTACGTAAAAGTATTTAGTACCATTCGCCAGTCAGGGGCTCTGCGTCCTTCTCGTTATCATGAATATCGTCAGCCTTCTTGTCCTCGTCATTACGACTCAACTCGCGACCTACCAAATCCTATTCTTTCTTGCTTCTCTTTCCCGGAATCACGTTTTTACTTGGTCCACGCCAGCCGTTAGGGTCAGCATCGTTTCCTCTACAGCTGTTACTCTTTCCTCTACTTTCTCCTTCTTCTCGCCTTACTCGCACTACTGCACTCTTAATCAGTAGCAGCAGTTGTAGGCTGTCCCCGCTGACGTTCCTCTACTCTCCTCTCGATTCTGCCGAGTCGTTCGATCAGCTCCTACTTGAGCGCGGCGATGTTCTCTTCCCCCTTCTCCAAAGCAGTTTCTCTCTGTTCAATCTTTTTAAGCCTTTTTAAAGCACATTCGTCATGCACATTTCCCACTTGGGTTGCATAGCGTTGGCGTTTCGCCACATCTGCAATTAATCTACCGACGTGCAACACATTCCGTGCAACCAACAAATTGCGCATCACGCTCTGCAATCCTTTTCCTGTCCATCGTACGCGGCAGGACAAGATCACCAAATATGACGTCGAGTTCCTAAGAGCGGCGCTCCCCGACCCGCAAAAACCTCGCAGATTCGGATCCATCACTATCTCTATGAGTGGTGTATGGGACTCCGAATCTGCGAGTACGCTCTTAGGGCTCGGCGTCACGAAGAGGAATCTTATGGATCTTACCGTCTTAACGTTGCAAGGAACCTTGAGGATATACCGGTCGCACCGGGTCCATAAGAGCGGGGGCTACCATTAAGCAAGGACACGGACAGCTGATTCTTAACCTCACGTGACACCTTTTTACCACCAATTTGAATAAGGCGAGCACTGCCGAGTGTGCAAACGTGTAGATGATAAATAAATCGTCGCAATATTTTCTATATACATATATACTGCGTCAACCCTGCACGTTGACTTATACACACACTTCCTAATGCGTTTCAAAGCACATGTATAAACAGTATATAGGTGTTGTTGTTTACGCTCTCACCTTTCACTTCAAACAGCTGGATCCTCACAGTGCCGGAAAGCCTATTTCCAACACTTGAGCCACCACTTTCCAGCGAAACGATTTTGTCCATCAGATACACAATCCTCAGACAGTTTTACTGGTTCACTTGTGAAGCGCAAGTATGCTCGTACACCAAGAACATTACTGTTAGGCAGGAACCTTCCAGAAAATGACCGCTCGCCTCAACGTTCGAACAACAACTATTAGTTAAAACAACAACTATAATATCGCCATTGAGCGAAACGCGGGACATTGTGCATCATAACACCTATCGTATTTAATTTGACATCGGATACAGGAGTAGATATATTACATCCATTGCGAGAAAACCATCGATTTGCCAGAGAACATGGTGGAAGCCTATGCCGCAAACACCGGTATGTTATATGCCAATATTTTTTCTTGCTATCCGCCAAATATAGTCTTCCATCCTCCCTCGATTTGTAGGTACTCGAATCTCTAAAATCCCTTTTATTATATTTTCCATTGCTTTGGATATGTCTCAAACTGGAACTACGAATTGGGTTTCGTAGCAATCTAATCGCAATTACGCAAGTAGCATTTGAGAAATCGTAGAGTTTAAATATTTCGGGTAAGGTTCGGGGATGCATAATGGACATGCGTCGCTGGCAGCTGTCAGCAACTAATATGGGACTCACAAACCCATCGTATCCCCCTGCAAAAAAATAACCCTTTACAGAGCACCTTCCTAGGCTAATAATTTTCATTAGATATTGTGCATAACTTTTATATTGCGTGCACCCATAGATGGTATCATACCTGACGCATCACCCACGCACCGACCCATGTGAGTTGTCTTAGTCCTTCTTGGCCTCCATCCGTATACGATCGTTCATTGTCTTTCTAAAAACGAAGTACTTCATAAAAAAACTTACTTGCCCAATCTCCGTCCACTTCATCCAATCCACCTCATGTATGAAAGCAAATGTACGCTTTGATGGCTTTGTCAGAGCGTCTATAATAATTGGCTTAAAAAACACGTACCAGTTTACCTGAAAGTGTCGAGTCAATCCCTGGTTTTAAATCACTTAGTACATTACTAGTTACTACGTGTAGGACGGTTGGGACATCGGTTCCTCTCAACCCGTGCAACGCTGGCCTGCACAACAGGATATATCGTCTGCGTGTGAGGCAAATTAAGATTTGAACTAGCAAGAATTAGGAATACAGTCCCATCTTCTATCTACCACGTGTAACCATTCTCTACTGTAAACGATATATATATATATATATATATACATGTTAGTACTTTGGAGTGGACAATTGTCTCCGCGCGAACGTGTGATCACGGGTTCTCTAACCCAGGGTTAGCCCAGTTCAATAATGTGCCCCGAAATATATTTCTTTCTTTTTATAGACAGGGTGTGACAAAAAGTTTTCATAATCGATGTATGGAATTGTAAAGCTCTTGCGATGTTCACTACCGCAGACGTGTCGAGCGACAGCCGCAGCGCGTCGCCACACAGTCATTTTACATGCACTTATCTGGACATTCCGCCGAAAAACCTTAATTACTCTGCAACCACAGCTCGAATATGGCAATATTTTTTTGGTATCAAAATGATCGTCATCAAATGTGCGTTTGCCTGAATGTGCTAGTTTTGAGCGCTATGAGTGGTCGTAGGATTATGATTTGACCTGGCGTGAAAGCTAATAAAGAACTTCATTTTTAGCGGATTCGCTTTCAAGCGACCATGTTGCATCTTCTGATCGGCCTTATATATTCTACAGAGGAAGCAGAATTTTCTCACAAACACGACGGTGCGCTTAGTTTCTGTATAGGTTGTCTCGCAACAGCACATTTTATGCTCCTATGTCGGGCAAAAACACCAGTGTCGCAAATTATAGTAATTTCACTCTCACTCCAAAACAAGACTTCTCAGAGACCAGGTTCCATTGGAAATTTTTTTTGCTTTTACGAGCTCTACAATTATTTATACCGAATAAGAAATTTTTTTGTCATACTCTGTATATAGATATATACGACGCCCTCCTTAGCCTCTCTCCCCGCCCCTTTCAGTACATCAAGCTCTTTCTCTAACCTTCACGTGCCCATCTGAACGATCTATGATACACAATCTAATAGGTATTCACTAGAATCTGCATACCATGTCTATAGGTCAGATTCATTATTTCTATATTTCAGATAATTGACTGGACTGAATTAGAAACTGGCAAATTTGCTGGGCTTTGCAGTCGGTAGCACCTTGGCCGTTTTTTAAAAAAAATTACAACAACAAAAACAGAACAACGGGCACTATAATGTATTATATATATATATATATATATATATATATATATATATATATATATATATATATATATATATATATATATATATATATATATATATATATATATATATATATTATATATATGGGGCAGCACAGTTCATTAGATGGCAGCAATTGAGCGGGCGATATACACTCACCCCGGTTATGTGCGTGTGGTTACCGATTAATGAAGGAGCGCCGCAACAACAACATTGAAAAACAACACAGAAACAATGATGAGAAATTGCGCCATTGCAGTGACATAATTTTTTCCTATCGACTTACATATTTCTGTGCTATATTGCGTAACAAACATAAATGTATTTTCTGTGTGCGTCAACAGCTTTTTGAATGAGTAAGCTGTTATAGCGAGAACGATTCAGAATTGTCGGTTGCATTGTCTGAAGTTTGAACCTCTCATATTATTTTCTAATTTACGTCTTCTTGTCTCCTTTCTGTTCGACAATCGACGGCGGCAATTTGTTTCGCCGCATTGGCTAAGGTCAAATATTTGTATGAATGAATGAAATTAACAAAATAATCACAATAACAATGTCTTACTGCGTCTATGAGAACGAAATCTCACAAAGATGTTGTGCTCGGAACTTTGGGGTTCAAAATAGGCACGAGATACATTACCGGTGGGCTTTGACTTGATTGAGAGTTTGGCTGAACAAGTAAGCATCAGCGGCGTTCTCGTAGAAAGTCCCGTCTTAAATGTGCATAACCGCATCTAGGGTGGTCTCACCGCTTTAGCGCTCAAAGAACTATTACCGTTTGCTGCTTAAGGCTTTAAATGTAAGGTCCGATGAGAGTACACTATCGGTTATTATGGTGGACTTTGTGCTTTCGGGCAGGTAGACCTAACGGGTGGGCCGTGCACCTGTGCTATAGACTCGCACTCTGTCGAGGGCTGCCGATTAGGTAAACGGCCGGTCGCATTGCTCTGTATTAACTATGCATACGTTGCTTGTGCTGCTGTCGGATGTGCGCGCGCACCGACATAGGAGGAGA
This sequence comes from Dermanyssus gallinae, assembly GCA_003439945.1. Lineage (NCBI taxonomy): Eukaryota > Metazoa > Arthropoda > Arachnida > Mesostigmata > Dermanyssidae > Dermanyssus > Dermanyssus gallinae. Next base: position 87,000 of record QVRM01002902.1, on the reverse strand, counting down.
CACATTCGACGTTCAGGACGTGTTCTGCTACAGACAACAGGCAGACCATAATGACAACACCGATAGCCATAACAGCGACAACTGCATGACAATTCCTGTTCCTCCCAGCGATGTTACAACTGCTAATCGAATCTGTTCTCTGAGCGCCCGTGATATCGTTGTTTGCAGGGTACTCGCAAATCCCAATGAAATTGTGCCGGAATTGACATAATGTTACTTAACTCATATACGAAACACTACATGAGAACATTTCCAATAGGATGCCTACAAATAGTCATATGCGATACACAGGCTTTCGACTGTTTACTACAGGGCTTTTCGGTGGCAGTCCAGAGAGGAAACGCCGCTTTTATCATGGGCAGGATGGCAAGCAGCTTGGACGAGAGGACACAACGACTAGTATATTAAGTACTAAAAAGAATATTAGAACATTAACTAGAAACTTCGACGTAGAACATACATATAAAATGTTTTTGTTTTTGTGTTGTTGCCATTGACAGTCGGTACAGATGTACAGATACAACTCCTTATAAATAAATGAGTTACCTCAAGCCTCCTCTCCTGCCTCAGGAGCGTGTCAAGGATCCACGCTGAACAGGAACGCTATGGATCGTTTGTTTCCGTTCGAATTCTCGATGATCTGATCGATTATCCGAGCGCTATGGTCATGGCCTCGCATCCCCACGCGCCTAATGTCTCAATGATAAACGGACATACAATGTGCTCATTTCTCGCGCCTTCGTATTGGCGAGTCTTGTCCTTCTCCGCTTTGAGTAGAATGCCGCCTATCGTGCGGGAGATCGCGGTATAGCTCACCGCATAAGAACTTCGATATCGCAACGTCCCAGATCAACAGTTTTGCCATGACTCTGGCGGTCGAGTATATAATAATATACATAAAAATAATCAATAAAAATAATAAAAAGCACAGCATCTTTGCCAATAGCTGCAGCGGCAACGATATCATTAATTGCGACAACATACATAATGACAATATGAACAAACGGTTTTGCAACGGTTGATACTTTTGTTTTCTAAATAAAATTACGACATCAAAGTGAACCGAGAATAACGTCACCCATCAATTTAATTATCGTTGTTGTTACTCGGGTAGTTAGCTATATACTATACATCGTACTTGTCGGAATGATGGTAGTGTATTCAGTAGCAATCTTAGCAGAAGTACCAGCAGGCAATTTAGAACGTGTAGTTGAATGATTGCCCATGAGAACACGTCTGTTCCGCTCGATTTTGAAATCGGAACTCCTGCTGTAGAAATGCTAAAAGCTCTCCATGATTGAGCTGGTCTACTAAATAAACATAGTTGGGTCTGGCCAATTGCCAGACACGAGTTCGCATATTTTAGTCTCCAACCAGGCAATAATACAAAGAAGCGGGTTCGATTATGCCTAGAACTTTCTTCCCCTTGCCTTGACCATGATCGTGCCTAGGAGAGATACACCGGGACAGAGCCAGAGAAGTGATTATCGGGTACATCACGTATACTTCATGATAACTACTTAATTGAAAATAAAACTTTAGCCATGAAATCGCGAACAAAGCATAGCGGTGAATGACATACCCAAACACAGAAACGATCATCCACAAGAAAGACACTACTTTATCTGCTATCTCTTCTATATCCTGGACAAGGTAGATCAAGTCCTTTTTAAACCAGATATGAACCGGGTGAAGTGAAAAAAATGGCCGGCGATTTTGGCCTTGGGGTTCGCGAGTTTGCTTACGGGGCGACGCACGCCTTTCGGTGGAAGCGATATCCTTTCCAGAGTTGAGATCATTTAAACAATTTAGTCAAATCATTAAACTGTTTTGTCCCATGTTTAAGTAGAATGTATCTCACGGTACATATAATGTGGGTCAATAAACGCACATCTATCTACTTAACCTACCTTAGCCACGGAATTATTTTACATAAAAACTGATTTTACTTTGAAGCTTCAGTTGACTTCCAATATCAGAAATCGCACCCATGCAGACTGTCGATGGAGGTTGCGGTTAAGCTGTTTAACCTTAAGATTGCACCCACAGCATCTTACGGTGTTCAGGTGATCTGGCCGTATCTCACAAAATCGAACCTAAGGGCGTTTGATCAACTTAAAGCCAGTTTTCTAAAGAAAGCGTTGAACGTTCACCGCACTAGCCTGAATAGGCTAGTGTACTTATTGGCATCGTCGCCGTTATTCGTTGAGGACTTACAGCGGATGTACAACCTGCCGAAGACGACGGTTTTTAGAGAACACGTTTTAAACTGGGAGAATAAAATGGCCGACATCGACCCGCTGTTTTATGAAACGAGAGCAATGACGTCGGATTTGTGGAGAGCCCGCAGTTATGAGAACCGGCATCTAATCACCAGATTTACCGTCCACGGCTTCCATCTGAAGATCTGTGCGCGCGAGAAATTGCATGAAATCTCGGCGGAGTGCATGTGTAAACTTTGTGGCTGCCCGTGTGATCTATATCACCTTCAGCGTTGTGAAAGAGCAATTCCGCTGTCTCAACTCTGGAAATGCGATGTCTATGATGTATATTCGTAAACCAATCATTGGTTAATAAAACTACTACTACTATCAGAAATCGCATGGTGCGACGACAAACCCACACCGCAAAAGGCACTTCAAAAGTGCAAAAACATGCTAATGGCTTTGTATACTTTTACTGCTTAATTACTGCTAGAGCAAATGCGTATTTCGGCCGTTGCATTGATCGAATGTTCACATCGATCTTTGTTTGGGGAACGCTACCTGATTCATTCAGAGTCCAAGACCTAATCTCACATCAATCAATGTACCATTTATTGCATTTATTGCAATACACAAGCTATTATTGTTATGGTATTTTAACTAGTATTATAAGTATCATTTTCTCCGCGCCTCCCATCCGGTGCGGCCTTAACCCTGTAACCGTCCCGTAGACTTCCCGGCAACCGACTTCGCTGGCCGGCAGGTAGCGCCACCGTCGCCCGGTGATGTCTCGAGGCGGGGCTTAATTCGCCCGAGGGCGGCGCTTAATCTTAGTTAGCACGAGCCTCTTGAGAAGAGAGTCGTACAAAAATGATATTATGCAACGAGAGCGGTCTTATGTTGCATGCAGACTGTGTGTGCACTAATGAGGTAGTCTGTGCGATAAGAGCATGCTTGACCGCTCCGTATTTAAGAATTACGTCACTTCCTTAAAGGATTTGCTAAGGGAATTTAAGAATCGTTTTAGTTCTACGTCTAAAACGTTTTTTGAACGTTGTATCAAGCTCACAAGTCTGAAGCTGGCAAAAACTTCATACTGGAAAGTGCTCTTCGTACGACGCGTCCTCTGTGTACAGTCAAGAACAATGAGGATCAATCAACATCAATTATTTAATTGTGTAATGATATAATTAATCAATAATGGTCATTGTATAAACAATATTTTCCTAGAACCATGTTGCATGCCAAGGAAATTACTACTTTCTATTTCCTTTTCGGGAATGTGTTGAGAAAGCCAGCTTTCAGCCAGCTTTTTTCCGACTAGTTGCGTGGACTTTGGCAGCTGCTTGCCGCAGATGTTCATTACGGAGACTTATTTCGAGGACACCCCGAAATGAAAGAGAAATTTTGACTGTAGACACCGTCGCTTGCATTGACAGCTGATGATAGTCTTCACGAACATCTCGTTTGCCAAGAAACGTAAAAATCTTATGGTTATAAGGGCTAACCGTGAGCCTCAACGCGCCCTAAGAAAGACGTTTACGTTCGTTACGCTCTCTAGCTGTCCAGTTGCCTTCGACCGTCTGCACCAACAGTATCGACGTATTTACAAATGGCAGATTGCATACCTGGAAGTATACCGGTATCGCGTGAAAAATACGAGCGTCTGCTATCCCGTCGGATAGATGCTCTATTTTATCTTATAGAAGTTCAAAGTGCGATTGATTGAAAAGTTGAAACATAAGAGAGCCTTCTCGTCCGACCTCGTTCGAAATGAACATATAAAGGAAGCGGTCCTTCTAAGGCACGTTTAGACGGCACCCTTTGATAGGTGCTTAGAAACAAATGAAATTCCAGCAAATTGGTCAGAATGGTTGCTCAAAGTCATCCCCAAAGGCACGCAGCGCATCTTTCTCGCCCACATGTCTCAGCGAATTAGTGGCAGCATCCTCGCCATGACCTCAATCCCCACTCCACAGAAGCTCTCAGTAAAGGCAGCTCTAATACTCTTCGACCTGAAAATGGTCTCGGTGGCATCATAAGGTGAGAACACTTATCCGCTCAGAAGCTTAACGCGCTCGGCAACGTTCCTTACGAGAGTTTTGGGCAGTCCTAGAACGCAAAAACAAGCTAACTTTTAGTCTGTCGAAGATGACGCCGTACATCAAAGGTCTGGTAACGCTTTTAACTTCCGACTTCCGCGTTACTTCCGCGAGAGTTCTGTAGGGTCTTTGAGCAGAAGATGCGAGAAATGCCAGAACCGTTCTACAAAACAACGGCAATGTTGGACAATGCATGAATAGAATCGCTCTCCGAGCAGCGTTACGTTCTCACCCACTTCTTCGTCCATGGGTTTCACCACAAACTACGCCATCGCACGGGTGCCAAAACCCTTGCGATGAGTATCGTTGCACATCTAGCGTCATAAGATATCGTTATGAAACATGTTGGTCAGCGCAAGCTATCTAAGTGTTAAGTCGGTGACATTTTTCGGAGATGCATTTACAACATATTTTATATACGCTCAAGGTTAACGAAAACAAATGCCGTTTTTGAGACTGAATTAATATGTGGGGTGTACTCTAATTCACGATACAAAACATGTTGCAAAAATAAGTTTAATTAATCCATCATGTGGAACACAGAGTTATTTTTCTAGTTAGAGCTGGCTTACGTAGGCCATTCAATACGTAACTAGAATTTCTACGAAATGGTGGTACAATTATATTTTCTTAAATTACCACTAAGTAAAACCCCATACGCTATCATACAGCAAGTTTTCGACGAAAGCTACCCATAGAATACGTATGTTATGAAATAATTCGATTGAGGCTGAAAACGCCGCGTGCATTACCATTTGAAAGCTTTGTCTTGGAGTGCAAAATAAGGTGTAACAAGTCCGGCGGGAAGTTGGAGACATGATTATACTCAGTGCCACTCACCTCTGCTCTAGTCTTGCATGTGACAGTTGCCACGTCTATACCAGACCTACAGTTCAAGCCTATCATCGCCAGGTCGAATTCTTGCGTCAGGAACTGTCGCTCGACGTTCAACGAGAAAATGCAGCACCTGTTCGGGGCACATTGTTGAACTAAGCTAATAAAGAAACGTGAAAAAAAAAACTAAATTGAGAAAATACTTAGTTAATCCAAAACTCCATGGTCTCACACAAGCGTTCAGTAGCCGCGAATCTATACAGAGGTGTTCATGACTGTGTTTTTGCCCGAAATCGAGGTACCTCTTTTTTACGTCGCCCAGTTTTTATTGGTTCGCGCGTTCGGTCCTAGTAACCACGAAATACGGCTAACGGTAGAACACATTTGCTTAACTAGTTGCTCAAGGATGTAGCTTTCCTGTAGATGGTGTAATGTTACCTAGCCGTCCGAGAGTCACAGAAAATGCCGATTACCGTGTCATAAAATAGCGCCTTAACAACGGGAATATTTATAGGTTTTTCCCGTCTAAACGAGTAACTTAAGGAGCACTAGATTCGAGCATCTTATTGAAGAGCTGCACAATTATACTACTTCTAAAAAACTTACGCACTAAAAAATGTTAGCTTTATTGATCACTGCGACTCCATCACTTGTCCGGCCTGGGCCATTCGCTTGCTGAGACATTGCGCTACATATCGCCCAAGTATTGCGGTTCGCTCAAAGAATCACGTCTCGGTCAAAAAATCAAAACAATATCATTCTGGCAGTTCCAGTGCGACTCACGACACTCTGTAGTTCCGATGAGGCGAGACGGACTAGGGAGTCTGGGACATTTACGTTGCAATTTGCCTTTGTGGCAGAGCGACTGTTCACGCACAGATACCTTGCTAGACGGTCACATGGGCGTTTTGGGGAGCTTAGTGTTTTGTTTTCTTTGGACTGTTGCTCACTTTGATGACAACGGACGACTATCTTCTCTTTGACAGGTTTATCTGACAGGTTTTATTTGCAATTGAAAGAAGGAAAGGTGAGTCTTCTATGGTAGGTCAAGCACTCTCCCTAGTGGATAAGGGAGCTTTCCACCTTATGACGAAATGGAAAATCGCCGCTGAGGAGGGAACATTTAGCGACTTGGTATCTCACCTTTGGGATTATATGGCCAGTAGCCCCGGGCCCCCTACTACGCTACCCACCAACGATGGAAATATCATTATTTGGACCCGTACAAACATAACCTGACATTTCTCCTGGTAAGAGTCTACTGCAGCGCATGCCCTGGCGTTTCAAGTCCTCCCCCCAACGGCAGCAGCAGAGGACAAGTCGCCCGGAAGCACTGGTAAACAAACGAGATTCTCGAGTCCAATCAGGGAAACGTTTAATCAAGACCAACAGGGTGTACACACGTGTAATAGACATGGAGCGATGCCTGTGTCGCCACAGGCATCGCCGGACGACGTTCCCCGAGCCGCGGCGCAGGTCTGGGCCGCGGAACTACCGGCGCAAGTACAATACGTAACAGCACAGACTACGGTTGCTGATAAAGAGGAATAAGAAAAGATCCTGAAGAGAGAGCTCATCGATGTAGTGGAAGCTGACCTATAGGGCCTAAAAGGTAATCCTGAACAAAATCCGTTTGGCCCCCAGCCTCTCCTCCACTCTGTCCAGAGGTGCTGTTGTCCAGTGCCTCCAGACAGAGTGCTGGGGGTGATCACGAGAGCTTTGGAAAGCAAATGTATAGCGGCACACTGCAGGGGTCCGTTCTCGGACCGGTACTAGAAAATCTAGCTTACGCCGGCGTCCTTGAGATCCTGCCTGCTAAACGTAGAGGCGCGGACTCACAGCGTACGCAGACGAGCTTGCGATTCTCATTTCCGCCAAAGTGGTGTTGGCCTTGGAGTCAGCCACAAACTCCGCTTTTGCCCAGATGACGAACTGGGGACAAAATGTTATTGAAAACATGAATCGAACTGGCCTTTCAAAGGACTAAAGCCTAATGTTCCACCGGGGAAGATAAGCTAGACAGGTTTTCGATCCAGAATTGCCGCAAGGCGAATTACATGGGAGTTATAGTGAACGCGGGCTCACGGATAACCCACATATCTGTAACGTGGCCAAAGAGGTCCAGCAGTCCACCCAAAACCTGGCTTGGAACCTGCTCCTGCCCAGAAAGGGCGGAAACTCTGACGCTAAACGAAACCTTCTGGCCTCCGTGATGGAATCCATAACGCCATATAGGGCCTGCGCAAAGCACGACAGTGGATAGCCCTCGGCCATTCAAGTCCGTAGAAGATACCGCACGGTCCCTCATCATGGCTCCCATGGATGATTTCGTGAGACTAAATTGCAGGAAAACGCGGCGAAAATTGTCGTTTGGCAAAAAAGGTGGGATCTGACGAGGCAAACAACTGGACCGCGTCAATTATCCCCGACCTCCGGAGTGCTATAACGAACCGCTCGGAAACCTGTTGTGCTATAGAGAACGTAGTTACTCTCCTACCGTATCTATACTACCAAGTACTTGTCCGCTCATGTCCCTAGAATGCCTTCGTCAGTTTGCACACGTTAAATTTTCGTCGGAATGTCGACCATCCCGAATACCACCAAGCCGCCAAGATACAAGGTAGCACTGCATCAGCTTTCAAGTTAAGTTAGGTCAAAATTCTCAGGTGAAAATAAACACTAGCATTACAATAGGCTGCGATATAATGATTCAAACCATAGAGTTGGATGTCCCTTTTGAAAAATATTGCGTTATGAATGCATACAACATAATTTTAAATAGTGCACGTACAATATAATTTTAATCAGATTATGCGCATAATGTGTATATACATAATGGATTGTATATACACATGCATACACTATTCACGTCGGCCTACATGAAAATATATATTTGATTCTGTCTATTCTTGCATTTTCAAATGATTGTATTATTTTTCTGCTTTGTTGGTGCGGATATCGTAATCTTCTTCAGTGTTGCCAATCTTTAATAATACAGGTAGTTCAATAAGTTCTTAGAATGAAAACCAAGAATTTTCCAAATCATGTTTTTAAATTTATCTTATTCGATATACTCCCCGAGATGCTCCTGCGACCTCTTTTTAACACATTAATCCAGTTGGAAACAGTGGCAAAAAATGGCGCAGAGTCACCGTACGTCTCGTCCAACCCACTTTTTACTTGGGTCGCATTCCAACCTTTGAAATAAAAATGCTTGATAACCACTAGAAACACTTTTTTCTTCAATTTTAAAATCACGCCGATACGTTGCACGGGAAAAGCTATCAAACGAAATCGCAACGGCCAATCACCATAATATTTTGAGTGCTAGCAGTCGAAAAGTTGCAGTTCCTAATAGCGGTGGAAGCGCGCCAAAATTCGAATTCTAAAAAGCTCATTTTAAGAACTTATTGAACTACCTGTATTTTGAACATGCGAATGTCAGCTTCTCGTAACGTCGGTGTAACGTCGACATTGTTTTAAATACTATGCTTCTAGCTCTACGTCTAATAAAACGGTTCTAAACTCGCTCTAGGGATTCGATTAATCATTTAGATTCGGGCGCCAGATATCACTACAATAAAGCATTTTTGGTATGACAAAACCTTTGTATAATGTAGTATACAAATGGGGTTGTTTAATAATGAAGGTTCAAAATATAGCAGCAACTAAAACTATTGCTGATTGAACTAGAAGGGTAATGCGACTATCGAAATATCAAAGTGAAGCGACACTTAAATTTCTGATTATGTTTGCAAGCAAAATTACTAAATTGCTAGAAGTATATATAGTATCGGATGAAATTGATTGTATAACCCATACATTCAGAAACGAATAAAATAAAATATTTTTTATTGCACCATTTGCGTGCTCCATCCATTACATTTTGTAAGCGAGTTATTTCATCGTTGCTAAAAACAGGTCCAAATTATTATTATTATTATTATTATTATTATTATTATTATTATTATCATGAGCCCAATCTTTGATATCAGTTGGTTTACAGTGTCCCTAAATAAAGCCATATTGTTCCCTGTATAAAGGGCCATTCACGTAAAAGTTATTAAAAGCGCGATCAACAAAAAGTTTTCCAGAAGCAATACAGGCAATCGATTATTTTGCCACTAGTCGGTAACTATCCCCCCCTGAACGAATCTCCTCTTTAAATGTGGAAGGTACAACAAATAGTTTAAAAAAAAATCGAGCACAATACCATCATTATATGATGGCTGGTATACTATGCGAAGTGGTTCGGCGATGGAATACGCCAGTTTCTCATAAACAATAAGCGGAATTTCGTGTGGTTTGATTTATTTTTGGCTGGGTTTATCGTCATAATCTACATAGATTTCGTCCTGCG
>QVRM01002902.1:40000-72500 GCA_003439945.1 Dermanyssus gallinae | reverse complement strand
TACCGCTTCGAGTTGCAACACGCCTTCGTGAGGTTGTTCACACACACACACACATATATATATATATATATATATATATAATATAAGGGGTGTGCTTAAATTAAAAGCACGAAATATCGTAGCAGTCAAACAGGTTGAAATTTGAATATGCCGCTTTGGGATGACCTGAAGGATACAGTAGAGGCTTGGCTTTTGCTAGAGCCGCAGGAATTCTGGGAACAGGAAATCCTTCAGGTCGTGAAACAGTGGGGTGGTTGGGCTCAGGCGTCTGGAGATTCCTTTTGAATAAACCTACAGTGTTGTTTCGTACTTTTTCAATTGAACCCACCTTATATATAGTTCCACAGGTTATTTGAGACTCAGACATACCTAAGACAAGAAAGTTATAGTATATATATATATATATATATATATATATATATATATTTATATATACATACATACAGTATATATATATATATATATATATATATATTTATATATACATACATACAGTATATATATATATATATATATATATATATATATACATATAGTTCCTCAGGTCATGAGTATGCAAAGTTGTGAACACTTCGGAATACTAAGACAGTTGTCTTGATATAGATATGTATATATATATATATATATATATATATATATATATATATTTATATTTATATATATATATATTTTTTTTTTTATGTCAAGCAAACTTTAAGTGCTAACAGCGATGCTTTTCTTACTTGGATCAGGGCAAGCTGGGAGGTGATCAAGGCACACGTGACACTGCTGTTGGTTCGACCATCTTTGACGAGTTTGGAGAGCACAATTCGGCTAAGCTGCTTGCAAAAGCAGTTTGGCTGAGCCAGCAGCTGAAGGCAATCTCTCCCGCTATTGATAAAGGTCAAGCAAACGTCCGGATCGCACTGCTTCTTCCAAACGATTATCGGTTAGTCTCAAGTTCGCTCCTTTGGTCCCAGGCCAAGTCATCGGCTAGGTGTCCCCTGGCGTTGAGTTATTGTGAAGGCTTCTTGCAATGCTAGTTCAGCCTGCATTTCTGCAGCACCTCACCCACTGAGCTCTGTAGAAACTTTCAATGCTATCTGCAGCCCGTTAGTTCTCGATAGCAGCATTTGCGGCCAGCTACGCGACACGTTTGTTTATTATCAATAGGCGACTTTGTCAAAATGGCGAAAACCTTTATACTCATCTGACAATTATGAAGTTGCAGTAGTAGTAAACTCACCAGAATAACTGGTAGGCTGTACCCTGGGCGCACTAGCGAGAATGTATGGCTTTTATATGTGTTTTTTAATCTATTCGATGATTGTAACATATGATCAATGCGGCGTACATGAAACAGTCGCGTGACATTTAAATTGCTTAATAATGCACAGCTGTGTATGCAGTATTTTGATCGGCGCGTCTGGCCTGGAATATGAAGGACTTCTTTACGTGCTACAATCAAAACATTGACCAAATACTTGAGTTCTTCCTCGTTCAAGTTAGCGGCAAATTGTGTTAGATGTGGCTGTCAGTTTACCTTTATAATATATATATATATATATATATATATATATATATATGTGGCGGTACTAAATATTTCAACGATAGACCTTCTGTATATATAATAACAATTGACCTTCTGCGAATTGAGTGGGATAATAATGGTATAAGTGCAACTATGTCTCCTGAGGAAAAACTTAAAAATAATTACTTGAATCAGGGATTGCCGTTTCTATATCATAGATGTACGTGACAACTTTGTGGTGAAAAACTGGCAAATTTCACTTGTTCGCTAGAACCTTTGCTTTAATTACCGCTTGTGCGAATGTAAACTTCAAGTTTAGTTTTCGACAGGAAAGTTGCAGAGAAATGGCAACTAGCTGTGTTAGTGTACCATGGAGTCGCTTCTGCAGTGTACCATGAAACCGTTTCTGCTAATATTAGCAGAATGCCAATGATGCGTATGACCAGTACGTAAACTGCGGGTACAACTTTTTTTCGTATTTTATAGCTCAAGGTCAGGTTGATCTAAAATAATAACCAATTAGGCCACCATAGAAACGCTCAATGGTCGCTAATTGGTAAGATATTTCATTCTACTTTAGACATAAATAGAACAATATTTGCACCCTATTTATTGTCTCTGTTTCTACTATAATTTAGTACGCGCCTACTGCCAAACATTTTACTTCCCAATTTTTCTCTTTTAGTATTAGCAGGATATCTACAAACAACTTAGGCCGTTCAAAGTGAGAACCGGTCTCCGCCAATTCGCATTATCAGCACATGCAGTATCAACAGCCTGCTGAGCACTGAGTAGCACCGGTTCATGAAAGCTAGCCGTTTTTGCTTTTCAATTATATGTATGCAAACATTTTATAGTATCTACTTAATAAATAGTTTTAAACAATCATAACTTATGACAGAAGGAATACGCACACACAGACACATTAATTTAGGTGATGCTTATGAATCATGACAGAACTATTTTTCTAACTGAGTGTTCTCGGTCGCCGTTAGCATTTGTTAATTTTTCAGTTTCTGTATTCCTCATGCGTTCGTTCGTATCGTTGCTTCGCCTCTGGTTATAAATTATTCTAGATATGAGACGTGCAACCTTCAGGGAGCCGGCGCATAATCAGTATACATTGTACGCTGGTGATCTGAAAATAGATTAGATTTCATTTTTAGAAAGGAAGCCTATTTTTACAAAGAGTTACTGTTTCATAATGAGACTGTCTGTATATTACTTAATGACTATTGTAGGTTATACGGCGGTGTCATGAATATCTGTCGCACATTCTGTTTGTGCTAGTGTATCATGGAACCGTTTCTGCAGTGTATCATAGAATCCGTCTGCTATTATTGACAACAGCAACTACACCAACAACAACAACAACAACGGATGCTATTATTACTGCTTTTACTAGTTAGAGATAAAATCACTACCGCGACTACTGCTTAAGTAATGAGGCTCGCTGTTCAGTTGGATAGCTGGTGCACCGACTGCTAGTTTATTCCGGTTTAACAACATCACCTATATTAATTGCGTACAACGTTATTCGTCGGTAGGACGGCATGGTGGAGGCGTCTTGGGACTGATCGGATGAGCTTTGAGTCAGCTGCGGGCCGTTTTAAATCCTGACGCGACGCATATTGAGTGGGTTGATGCTACGTCAGGTGCCTCGTTTTCCTGCGTGAGCAATTACTGGGTCTGGATTGCGTGCAAGCCGAAGTGATTCTAAACACGAGTAAATACACTGCTTTAACTATTAACGACTAATAACTCATTGATGCATGCATGCTGCAGTTACGTCGTGGGCCAGTGGGCGGTGTGGATATGTGGCGCATGTGCCGTGCCGTTGCATCGGCGTCTGCCGCCAAAACTGCTCGAACAACACATTCAAGATAGCGGGTCGACGCTACTCATCACCGCAGATGAGCTCGGACCGCTGTTGAACGAGTTCGACGTGGAATCATTGCGCAGCATACGCGTCGTCTCGCTCTCGAAGGATGGCGTCATTAGCAACAGCGATCAGGTTGTCGATCGCCGGCCAACGGCTGCTCAATTGTTCAAGGTTAGCGAACGAACTGAGAGCTTCGAATCGATTTTTGCTGATTAATGTAAGCCGTAAATTAGTTTGTCGAACGTATCAAGCGATCGACTGACGACGAGCACAGTGTGTGTGTGTGGTATGATTTTGTCCGGTTATCCGACTTTGAATTTCAACTTTTTAACTTCTACGGCTACATGTATCGAGAGCAGATGTAACGTTCGGCTATGGTCGGTTTTTCTTTCGTGCAGGCGTCCGCATGCCTAAAAATGGCAGAAAGGTTTGCGCAATTTCGAAAATGGCCCGCCCAGATGGTCTACACTTCGGGCACTACGGGCCGACCGAAGGGTGTAGTCACAACATACACCGCTCTTCATGCTCAGGTTGTAAATAAAAAGTGTTATTGTTCATTTATAGTGGCCGTTTGAAACATTACCCTTGTTATCACACATACGCGTTCACAGAGCGTTTTTCAGACACTATATATATATATATATATATATATATATACATATATAGAACAAAGAAATATGCTTAGTCGTAATAAATTCTTGTGAAACCATAAACACATGATTATGCCTGCAGGAGTAAACAAGCATCTTGTGGGGTGGCTCGAGTGCCAGTTAGAGTAAATGGAGTTAACAGAGTCCTTGAACAAACAGTGAATGATTAACAAAACGCTCCGTCTAAACATTGTTGTTTTTTATTCTTTTTGTTCTAACATGTGCACGATTTAGAGAGGGCACGATGCAGTTAACAACACGCCGAATCATGCTCGACTTCCGACCTAAATGTTTTCTCACGCAGGCGACGTCACTTGCGCACGACTGGGTATTAACTCCCGAAGATCACCTGCTCCACTATCTGCCTCTGCACCATACACACGGAATCCTCAACGGTCTTGTGGCTCCACTTTGGGCTGGCAGCAACATCCACATGCTCACAAAGTTCGATCCTGAAAAGGTTTGTTGGTAGTGTTTTGCTGTACACATTACAGCGGCAATTGGCTCAACCGGCGCTCGTATCTCATATCGTATAGTCAGTCGTCATTGGGTCAGCGAGTGCCTTTTCAATCTAGCGCCGTTAGCGCGTTACAAAGTCCGGCTAATAAGATGATCGTGTACCTCGTCGATTGGCGATTAGGTGTGGGAGGTGCTTCTTTCGGAGGATAACCCGGTCAACGTCATGCTCGGTGTGCCAACGATGTACGCTCACCTGGTGTCGTTTGCCAAGGAACGTCTCTGGGAACGGCGGGATCAAATTCGGGACTTTCTCAAACTCAAACTGCGACTTTGTACATGTGGATCGGCTCCGCTCCGCGTGCAGCTGCTGCGCGAGTGGGAGGAGCTGACCGGACATGTAATGCTTGAACGCTACGGTATGACCGAATTCGGCATGGGTCTGGGCGGTGACCCGTTCGATCTGAGCCTACGACAGCCAGGTACCGTCGGCCGGCCATTCTCGGGCCTGGAGGTTCGCGTCACCGAGCTAGATGCTTATGTTGACACCGGGTACCGTACTCTCGCCCATGTTGTAAGTACAGTCGCATCGAACGTGTGTGTCTGTTTCTTGTCGCTGAGGTTATCAGTGAGGCACATTCGATGTTAACATAAAGTAAAGCTTTGATATATATATATATATATATATATATATATATATATATATATACATATATATTTACTTTTTATTGTTTTTATATATCTTAGATTTATCGGTGAAACGGTGTCGTATAGATAGCCGGCAACTCTGGCACTCAAAGTTACTTGAGGACAAATTACAGAGAAAAGAGAAATCAATTTAGAACCGTACAGTGATACAGCGCGATAACACCAATAGTGTAGGGCACGTAGTAAGCCTATTAGAAACCCAAGCAGAAGCGAATAATGTAAGGAACACACGTACGCTTTAGGAAATGACTGAACAAACAATCATATGTATACGTCAATGAGTTATTGGATTGATAAACTGCCACACTAGCTTGTGCGGGAACATTCTGATAAAAACCATTTTAAGTTGGCTAGCGAATAATTAGTAGTATTGAGGAGAGTTTGCCATTATGTGCACTTTCAGAAGAATGCGTACTATTGAATATCAAATCGATTTGTAATATGATAACCGTATACCGTTTTTTCTCCGCCCCCGATGTCGGATTCACATTGAGTCCCATATCAACAGAGAGAAAAAGGGGGGTAGCTGGTGCTATACGGTCCTTATTTGTTTAATGGTAGGTCTCGGGAATGCATAAAGCTAATACGTTGTCGGCAGCTCGTGTGGGACTCGTAAACCCACTTAACCCGAATTCCTTCCCATCCTGCAGGCATTGTGCGGCATTTCTTTGACATCTTGAGGGAGGAGTACCGACTTGCCATGCCAGGGCGCTGGCATAGCAGGCCGGTACGAGGAGCCCCTATTATATTGAAAAAAATAATATTTTGGCGAGTTCTACGGCCTCCTAGATTATCCACTATATATATATATATATATATATATATATATATATGCGTTCGACGTTCGTGCCACAGGCCTTAAGGCCCATTGCGAGCGTCGAGACATGTTTTGTACTGAATATATGTTAAATAAATATGTATGTTGTACTAAAAAAAAGAAAAAACAATAATATATGTGTCTGTTTGTTTGTGCAGACGAAACACTCGACGATGATCGACACAAAGTACACAACAGCTCGCGAGCGGATAATTGGCGAGCTACTAGTAAAGGGTCCGCAGATGTTTTGTCACTACCACAAGAGGCCAGAGGAAACCCGACAAGCGTTCACCAAAGATGGATGGTTTCGTACTGGTATGTTCTTTCACACTGCATATGCATGTGTATACAAAGACATCTAGGTAGAACGTGTTAAGTGAATTGACGTTAGAAATGACACTTTAACGGTTTAGCGAATTTAACCAAAGACATTCATTAGCAGAACCGTCCGAGAAATCAGAACATTAGAAACTGTGTCCGGGAAAGTTTCCAGTCACTGGCTTGTGAGATGTTTGACGGTGTCCACTAGCTCTTGGCAGGATCAAGCGAGCAGAATTGGCTTCCTTTCCTTCAAAGCTTGAGAATTGGCTTTGAGCATTCCCAGGGAATTATCTTGGATATTTGCAACCAGTTAGCAAGCGGCCAACGGGCAGGAAGAGACTATAGTAGCCGACTACTGTTTGTGGTCAACACGCCAACAACGCTGTTGACCGACCCGAGCCAAATGAGAAACATGAGCAAGAATGAGCACTTCAAAAATGCCCTCATTCTGACTCAATGCTGGACAGCGTTATTCTGTGAGTACATCTGAACTGGCGTCCTTTCTGGCGCCTGGTGGCTGAAGACCACACGTTTGGTCATTTCCAAAACGAAATAGCTTCGTGTGAGAGAATAAATGCACTGAAATAGACGCATCTTTTCGTTTGATGCCAGACCGATGCGAAACTATGAATAGAGGGAACTAAATCGCTTGAACCGCCACCTACTTAATTGGTATGCGGTGCATGGCTTCCGTTAGAGGCTAAGCGCTACTCCAAATTTCCACGAGCTTTGCAAAACATGTATCAGATGCCGCGAGTCGTGAAACAGATATCAGAGCTCTCAAAGTGCCCAGGTGGCTTTGCTAGGGAAACGGACATCTAAGCCAATGTAAATGTCCTACAATTTGTAGCCTTTGGTATGAGAATATTTAGGGCGATGTTGTGAGACTGATCGAACGAATCGTGCAATGTCTTGTGTGTTTTGTTGTATAGCGTAGTTTTACTCTACCTGACAAAGGCGAACAAATTGCACTGCCTGATAATTGTGAGACGACAGAGGAAAAAACATTCGCGGTGTGCGGTGTGTATTAATCCACTTTATCTGGTCACTCCATCATCTATGATAATGTAGGCACCTGTCATTTTTGCTGCCATGAGTCGAGCAGAACTTTGATGATCTACCCCAGAACCGCTGACAGTTTGCGCATCTTGTCCCAGATATTGAGTTAAGCAAATTCAGGAAGAGTATGAATGTTATCCTGATTTTATTTACGTGGCTAAATAAGAGAGCATGTTGCTAATAAGAGTCGTTTGTTTTGGAGGCACACGCTTAGGCTTAAGCTCAGATTTGTCCTGCTCAATAAGCAGTTCCACTAGGCCGTGGCAAAATATGAACTCTTTAAAATGGCTTCGGAACAGGGTTGGCTTGGCCTGTCGTTTGGGTCAGTTGTTTCACTGGATCGGGCACACTCTACGAATTCGGCTTATTTGTTGCCAAATCGAGTTGGTTTTCACCCCCACAAGGGAGACCCGATGATACGGTTTTTACCATTATGTAAAATGTACAGAAGTTTCTTGGGAACCTACTATTATGAAGCTCCCTGATTCTACGCATTTCTAACTCCAGCCAGCTTGGTCGAACCTTTTCTCACACGGGTAATGCAGCGTCTGATACAGATATTGCATGGACTATGATCGTGCTGATCGGTGCTGACGAGCTGTTTATAGCGCATTCATCGATCAGTAAAATTTTTTGAACTCGGTGGTGCGTGCCCGTTTCCACAGTCCATACACAGGTGAACACGGAGAGGTGTAAAACGTGATTTCAGATTGTGGAAAGCGGATGGCGTTGCGGTATGTAGGGAGGGCAACATATGCTTAGGTTCGCGTGAGCGTATTCATTATGTCTGTGTGGACAAGTATGCTGACTGTTATGGCCAGTCACCTTGGTGGAGTTCCTAATACACAAAATGTCATTGCTTGAACTTTTTCGCGATGATACTCAGCGTGCGTCTGAGGATCAGCAGGCAGGGTTTAAAGCAACAAGCGTGAATGCCAGTTAACGGTTACGCCTAAGGTTCAAGGAGACCCTCATAACTTAGCAGCATATGAGGGTTCTGCAAAGAGAAGTAACGTCTAGAAGCTGCTGTTAGAACTCATTTCTAGTGTAGATTTACTTCATATCTGTTGTTTAAAGTTGTCGTTCCAGAGTGTTGCGAATGGGCAGAAGCGCTCTCACATTATGCTATGGCCTTCTTAGAAATATCTAGAGGCTACGTTATACCGATTATTGGTGTATCCAAAGGCTGCACGTAACTGTAGCTCAGCAAACGAACGGCTCATCTCAGAGGGTGTACCTAATAGGATAGTCGAGGATACGCTTCTTGTGGAAATATCGATGAGAGTGCATGAAAGCGCCGGGCTTGTGCGGGGGGTTAAGTAAGCTTTCATCTATTTGCAATATTGCGTTTATGAGGAAGCGCCATACGGGTGCCGATCTTTTCATGCACGCCTATGGTTTCAATCATGCTTCTAAACTCAGACGTTAAAGTTCTCTAAACGGGGCACGTATTGCTGTGTCCACGGCAGTTTCTCTAGGATTTTCTCTATATTTGTAAGTAACTCATCATTTATTTATAAAACATCTAAAGCAGGGATCTAAATCATCTCATAGGCGCCAACGTGCGAAGTGTTTATAAGCGATTGCGAAGTCTAAATGGCGAAGATAGATCCCAAGACATTAATGTAGCAACAAAGTTTTCTGAATATGTTAACTAATGGAAATTTCTACTTCAGGAGACATGGCTGAATTGGTTCCGTGCGGAGATCACAACTACGTATTTAAAATCATTGGAAGAAAGTCGATGGATTTTATCAAGTGTGGCGGTTACAAGGTACGGAAAAGAAGTTGCTATCCCAGAATGTCGTCGTTATTCGTTTTTTGGACTCCATAAATGTACTAGGAACATTAAGGATGTCTTAAAAAGTGCCAAATAGTCTAGTAGTAGTAAATATAGTCAAATGTCAGATCAAGTAATTTTAAATGAGCTTTAGAATTTCAGTGTCTGCATTCACTCTGCAGCCAGTGATACTATTCGGTTGATTCTATCAGCAGTCAGATGCGCCAAATCCGTGCCGTTCTTATAGATGATTTATAGGGATCGACGTCAAGCCTATTCGTCGTACTTTTCGGGCCCGGAAGAAAAACAAGTTTTCAAATTGTTAGATGATTGCCGCGTTTCTATTTAGTTTGACATGAATCATTTTTGTTACCGGACATGATCGGCTAGCCTTAGGTAATATGTACAATTGCATTTTTCTAACTTATTTAAACGCCTTGGCAGATTTCAGCGATGGAAGTGCAAAGCGTTTTGGATGACTCTCCCGGAGTCATGGAGAGTGCCGTCTTTGGTGTCCCCGATATGACTTGGGGTGAACGTGTCGTCGCTGTGGTTTGTGACTTAAACCTTGTTAACTACTATATATATATATATATATATATATATATATATATATATATATATATATATATATATGTAGTGGTATTTAGTTATGGCAAAGAATGAAGCCGCCAAGATTTGTGAAGAAGATGTCAAAAAGTTATCTCTTAGAATCGAATGTAGTTTCTGTTTGTCTAAATCACGTCTGTTGGTGTACTATTATTTAACAAAAACTAGTTATTAACTAGTATTAAACTGTATGTTTTAGAGTAAACTAGCGTTTGAGACGGGATTGATTCTTAGTAGACTATTATGTGGCCCTTGATAGAGTATATTATTGTCATGGCAGCCATTCTCGTTAGGAGATTTTTTTAAATTGTACGAATAAAGGCATATATATATATATATATATATATATATATATATATATATATATATATATATATTTAGAGCTACTTAGAATTCGAATTTTAGCGCACTCTTACCGTTATTGGAAAGCAGTTAAAACGTTATGGTGATTTGCCATCGTTTGACCACTTTTCCCGTGCAACGGATCGGCTTTTTTTTACTACGAGTATTGATCAAAGTGTATCAGTGCCATGTTTTGCTACTGTTACCAACTGGATTAATGCGTTTAAGGAGAAGAGTTAAAGGGGTCTCACGGGTACCAAGGGTGAACCACGTTCGGAAGACCAAAAACGGCTAATGTTGAAGAAAACGTGGAAAATGTCGTCGCAGACGGAGAGTGAACATTACGGAGATAGCGGATGCCTTGGGTATTAGTTTGGGTAGTGTGTTTCCATCCTGCACGATTACTTGAAGATGAAAAAGCTCAGAGCGAAATGGGCGCCGCGTTTGCTTACTCAAGGGCAAAAACCCGCCAGTATGTCGAAAAATCCGTCGTATTTTTTGCGCAAATTCGTGACTGTCGCTGACTGACACATATATATATATATATATATATATGTGTTCCTCACTACACTGCCGAGATCCAAGAAGCATCTTGCCAATGGTGTGCAGCCGGTGAAGGACTTTCAAAGAGGGTGCGGACAACTGCATTGGTTGGAAAAGTAATGGCTACCGTTTTTTTGGGCAAACGTGGAATAATTCAGGTCGACTACTTTGGTAGAACGATCACAGGAGACTATTATGCAGGACTGTTGGACCGCCTGCAGCAAGAACTCTTGAGAAGCGGCCAACTTGGCGGAGCAGGGTTGTCCTTTTTCACCAAGACAATGCTCCTGCACACTGCCGCGGCTAGCATTAGCAAAACTGGCCTAATCAAGGCTCGAACTTATTGAACATTCTCCCTACTTTCCTGACCTATCCCCTGTGGTTAGTTCCTCTTCGGAAATGTAACGAAGTACCGTGGAAGGTGTTTTTCAGCAATGAACAAGTTAACGCTACTCAGTCAATTCTAGGTCTAAGGTCACGAAATCTCGGTAGAAAAAGTGTAATATTTTGAGTTTCTTGAGCGCATATCGGATAACAATCTAAAAAAACTGGAAAACCTTTAGATTTTATTCTCAGAACGTTTTGAACAGCATTGTATATGTCCCCATGTACACTATGTTATGAGTATATAATGTATATTCAATTCAATTCAGCATTTATTTCACCACAAAATTGGTAGACAGTTGATTCAATTTGCACAAGGTGTCACAATGTGACTTTTTGGTCTTACAATAAAAATTTAACTTTGGATGATAAGGACGTTCCGCATATTTCTGGGCACACAAGTATATGATAGCGATTATATAATGTATATTGTTCTCAATTATTTGGAGTACGTTGTGCAGGCTATGCATTAACGACTTTTTCACGGTAGTCTCTCTCTCCAAGCAAGATTGTGTTCTATTACGTCTGCTGTGCACTTATGTCACAGGTGGTCCCTTCGGATGAAAAAGACGAGAACATGCTGATAGACGACATCAAAACTTACTGTGAGGACAAATTGCCGCCCACTTCAATACCATCGACCATCGTTTTCGTACCCGAACTACCACGCAACGTTATGGGCAAGGTTTGTGCCATGCGATGAGAGTGTAGCAGTCAAGTTGAAACTATAGACGATAGCTTATGAGCGCGAATGTTTATTTAATCCTGGCAACCTTAATTAGATCATAAGAAAGAGGTGGAAGTCCTTCTCATTGCATCGTTGAAGTTATAGCGCCCGTGCTAAGCATTTCCTTAAAGGTCGTTCTTTTCTTCAAATGTGGATATTTTTTTTTTTTTTTTTTTTTTTACGCTCTGACAACTACATTTAAGACGCTCGTAATGGGCTAAGTTGCCTGTGGCACGATAGCGTCTAAATGCATCTATCGTCATCGCGTTCTCGTACTGGAATTATATAGGCTTTCTCCAGCAGAGGTATGTAGCAGCAAGGCAATGACAACCACGTCCAACAAATTCTACTAGCACGGCCAGGGCTCGAACTAGCGATGTTTTGCTAACCGTGGTTGCCATGGCAACGCCCCGTTTCGAACGGTGCGTTAGCCGCCTAAGCCACCGCCGCTACATCTTACAACCTCACAGACTTCGTCATTTGTCGTGCATATAAATTTTAAAATTTGCAGTTTCTCTTTGTTTTGTAAATTCGTTGGAAAGTTTTTGAATGTTGGACAAATAACGCAAGGAGCGCAAGTTTTTAGAGGTGTAGTAGGTTGTACAACTCACACACTCAACACAAAGCATCGCTTCCCCGGCATTTCTTCTGTTCTTTATATATATATATATATATATATATATATATATATATATGTGTGCAGTACAGTGAGGGTATATATACTATTATGCTTGCAATATTGTTTGTTTATTGGATTCCAGATCGACAAAAACGTTCTTCGGGAGGAGCACTTTCCGGGTTCTCGTAAAGAAGCGAAATGAATTTGTAAAAAAAAAACTTAATTGCGTTTAATTTCGCTAGGGTGAAGGGAACTCTGTTGCGATAAAGGAGCGCTCCGTGTTTCCCATTGTTAATAGTATCTAAGAGATTTATAATATATTAGTATCGCAGCTACAGGGTCATTCTCATACGTATATATATACATATATGACTGACGTAGCTGCTTAATCTGACCAGTGTAAATAAAGTAATTGTGTCAGTTTTTCTGCAGTATATTCAATTAACTTTAACTATTACACGCATAGGAGTTTCAAAGTCAGTATCAGTAAAACAAAAGGGACGTATTCAGTTTAAGTAGCATTAAAAGGGGACATTAGAGCGTGGATTTTTTAAGATATTAAATATTCATACTTTGTCATTTTTGTTACAGCCACGTAAAAAGCACATAGTGTAATTCGTTGTTAAAAAAAAAAATATATATATATATAAAGTCACCAGCAAATGTTGGCTGATATTAACCTGAAATTAAAATGCGCATTGAGATCATGTTGATACATTCTGTAACGGACCGGATGTTGCTAGGGCATTGAGAAACACATTGAAAAGCGAAGGAATAACACTGCATCGTCCGTTTGCACTTCAGTGGGCGTGAATCGTAGAGGAGCGGTTTGTCGGCCATTAACTCCGACAAAAAATTGACGTCAATCGTAACATAATCGACAAGCTTTTGAATTTGCGATTAGAGGCTATAAGGGCTTCATCCATGCATATCATTTTGGAAGGCATGCGTCATAATTGAGTCGCAAAAGGACAATCATGCCTCGCATTATCAAGGCGAGACACACATTAGGAGTAAAACTAGACCAGTGCATTATTTCACGAAGCCTGGCGCGAATTGAACGTGACATCAATGCTATGGCTAGCGTGAGATGTGAAGTCATGCTACGATCAGAAGATATAGTATGTTTTGAAACTATCTGTAATAACACATTCTCTCTGATGTAGACACTGGACCTCAGTACAGAGGCTGTATGTTTTCGAGTGTACTGTAAGTAGGCATGGATAAAGCTGTATGTTTCATTCAATCGTTCATAATTAAAGTCTTGTTCTGAGCATTTTCTGTCATAATCTCGCCGTAACACATATCGACTAGGCTTGGAAGTGCCAATTGTAGCTTGGGACGTTTAATCTTATTCCTTAGTTCTTTGCATCCACAAAGCGTGATTTCGAATTGAGTACGCTGGCACAACAGCTGAGTAAACTAGTTAAAGAGAGTTTTATTTTATTTTGTGGTTACAGTTGAATATGAATAACTAACTACCATTGGGCTTGTGAGGGGTGCTACCAATCGAGCTTATCCTCGAGGCAGCCCCTCATTGTGCCCTTAATTGCTGCCGCGCTGAACGGCCAGAGATAGCCGCTGGAGTAGAAAGTCGAAAGCTCTTTTAACCCCCGTTGTGAGTTCAATTCGTTTACCAATCTTCTGTAAAAGCGACCATGCCTCAGGGCCAGGTCCCCCTAGTGTCTCCAATACTAGTGGCACAAAAATAAACTTGTTGGTGAGCTGGGCGTATTTGTTGGTCTTTAGACGTTCAGCCTTGCATGCTGCGGAGCCAGCGGCCGATGCGCTAGCCTCCATGTTCGAGGGGGCGAGCGTGTCGGTGACTGTAGCATCCCAAATAAGCGCCTTTCACCTTTCAAAAGGGATAAGGGTGAGACCGTCAGGCCTCTTTCCGTCGCTTCTCAGAAGGCCGGTTGGCTCTCGAATGCATGGCAGTAGAGCTGACCTTAAGGCCCGGGCGGTAATCTCGTTAATCTCGCTGTGACGGCTTTGACGTCATTCGCTTCTGTTGCAGGATAGCCCGTGGATTCCCCAAATGTACACTTGTGCTCCGCACGAACACCGGTGTTCCTCCGTTAGTCTTGTGCCCAACCTCAAGCCGATGCACAGACAAAAACTTTCGTGATCAAGTAAAGTGCCAAGGTTTGAGGAAGGGATGGCTTGGAGCCATTTGCTAGCCTTTTTTTGGACAACCGCCTGTAGTGGGGCTTTGTCTGCCGTGGACAGTGCATCGTACAGTAAACGCTGATATTTCTTGGATACTATGAGATCGTCATAGGACCTCTGCAGGTGTTTGTTGGCTTCTGGGAGTAGGCCTACGAGGTTCTCGAATCTTGTATCAGCAGTTAAGGTTTAGTAGAACTCGGCAAGGAAATATTTTTTTTTGTCTAATGGAGGGAGAACGCGGAAACGTCTTGTTTAGGAGATAGAGTGAATATTATAAAAGTAGTTATTCTGCCTCTTCTGCCCCTACATCAATTTGCAAAATCTGCGTTTGCGGGAGAACCAGTCGACGCATGAAGAAACCACTCATATCGGCATGCGCAACAGATGACACTTCACTAGCTTGCGTAGCGAAAAGCGAATAGCCAGGTTGAGGAATATTATAAAAAGTCGATATGATTCCTTCATGCCTTGACTGGTTCTCCCGCAAACGTAGATTTCGCACAACTATGTAGAAGAAAAAAGGCAGAATAACTACTTTTATCAACTTCACTCTCTCTTTTAAACAAAACGTTTCAGCGTCCTCCCTCCATTGGGAAAACATATTTTCTTTCCGAGTTCTACCAAACCTTGAAATGAGTACATAACAATATGAATGACATTTTAAGTGCATGATGTACATGACGAAACACGAGTATGGTGTTCATTTCGTTGCAATCTTACAATCGGTTCATATAAAAATAAAAAAGTGTGAAAAAACAGTGTTGCAAAATATTAGCAACAATAACGCCTTACGGCGTATTCGATTCTTAGCAGGGCTGTATGACTTATTTGATACTACATATTCTATTCTTGAAACGGAGTTTTCGTCCCTTCTTCTGAATCAAATCGTAGTACTTAGTTTTTCATGGAGTTAATGAGCTGTTGTAAGTACGAAAGTGGAATATTAGTCCATGCTTGCTCGACAGCTTCTTTGAGGTCCGACAAATTATCATATTGTCGACCATTTGCGTAAATCTGCTTTACCAAATGTCCCAAAAGACTTTCGATGGGATTTAGGTCTGGACTCAATGCCGGCCAGTCAAAAAGTGGCACTCCTTGTTCTTGAAAGGCTATAGTGCTAGCCGAGGTATGAAACGTGGCGCTGTCTTGTTGAAAAACTGCGTCAGGGCCCCCGAGAAGACGATGTTTTTCCACTCTTTATCCCAAGTTTAGTATCTATGCGAAAATTCACGCCGTGCGATAATGTGCTTCGGTTGCAGTCGCGGCATAAGCTTCCTTTTCGCGTATCGCACGTTTTTGTCAGAACTTAACACTCGGTACACTGTGGATCGGTGCACTGGCACTCCTAAAGTAGTCCTGATACTGGAAGAAGACATTTGGTCATGAGTAGCCAACTGTATGATCCTTCGCCGATCTCGAATAGTCAAAACTGGCTTACGCCCACTGTTAAATCTGCACCTTTGGTTCACTCCAGGGTGTAAGAACCTGCTGATGGTGCTCTTATGCCGTCCTAATCTGGTTGCTATAGTAGTTACTGTATGACCGAGCTCAGCATATGCCTCAATTCTTGTCTTTTCAATATCCGAGAGATCCTTTGTACGACCCATGGTTCAAACATACGCTTCGCTGTTAGTTTGGAACAACGACTAAGCTGTAGAATATTTTGCAGCTATAGAACGATTGATTTAGCAAGACAATATTCCTGACATTTGATCCCCGGGATCGAATATCAGCTGTAGTATCGACTATCCTCTACAAACAAGAGCTGTGTTGTTAGCATGTTATTGTTGCTAATATTTTGCAACACTGTTTTTCACACTTTTTTATTTTTTGTATGATTGTGAGATTGCGAAATTAACACCATACTCGTGTTTCGTCATGTACATCATGCGCTTCAAGCCATTCAAATAAACCAAGCCGAAATTATCACCAAAAACATGAGTTGCTAATTTTTTGCAACACACCTTATATATATATATATATATGTATGGCAGTCAAAAAAAAAATATATATATATGTGTGTTTCTCCTTTATTTGGAGGGAGGTGGTCCATTCATGCATCAGAGTACACCTCTAAATCTCGTTACAGTGCCTAGTGAATAAGCTGGCTGACTCCAGATGGCGAGAAAAGTTTTAGTACTTTCAGCATAGTGTACTGCCTAAAAGACTGTAAAATTCTTCTTGGTAAGCGCAGTGGCAATTTTTTGTAGGCATTCCGCAGTATACCAATTAGTCGCCAATGTACTATTTTCTTCTTGTTAAGAACTCTCGAACCTGAACGGCCTGCATCTATTTTCCGTTCCATGACAAATCACGCATCAAAGGCGCACCGATTGTGGTGAGTCCGAACAGATTGAAATGTCAAGTTAGAAATTTCCGAACCATTTATACACATCCCCCCAGTTATGGGGCTTAATCTCTAATGGCCGACTGAAGCTCTTCAAAACACTCGTGTGACTAGCTATTTTCTCACACCGTCGTTTGTGGGGAAATGGCCGCACATAGTCTCCTAGAAGCAGCAGTACACGGCCTTGGATTAGACATCTGTCTGTTGTCAGTTAAGGCCCTCGTAAAGACAGCGTGAAGAGCGACATGAAAGGTAAAAGCAAGACTTCGATTTGATGGACGAAATGTCGAAAAGACATCGCGATCCGGTATAGGGATCAGGGAAGAGGCTTACGTGCATAGAAGTCGACGGGAACGCGGTATTTCATAGTTGGTATTTCTCCCCAACAGATGTCACGGGGAGGTTGTCGAAAACCTCGAGACACTGCACGCCAACGTCAAAACACGGGACCATCCAGTCGGTGGCCTTCAACGCGGCATCTGGGCTTTGGGGAAGTAGGCGCACTACCCATAGGGGAAAATCCCTGATGAGATGATTGGTCGAACGTGACCTTCTAGTGATAAACAATCTGAAAACGGCAGCGGCGTCGCCGGTATACTTCAGAAAGCCTTTGTTAACCTGGCGGTCGGCGCCACGGACAAAGCATACAAAGTAGTGGACTGGCACGCCTTCGAATACGAGAAGAACCTTAGTAAGCACCCATATATTACATTCACGTAATAAAAAAAATAAAGGAGAACCCAAAAGCGCAATGCTTCCCACTGAGGGCCATATGCCAAGATGGTCGGCTTGCAGGATGAGGAAACGGACGATTGAGCAAGAGGTAGGATCTGTAAAGAATTGGGAGACATATTTTTGTCATTTGAAACAAAAAAAGAAAAGATTCCTTTAAGAACATGCGAACAAGCATTGCCAACTTCAGTTCTCTTTCACACGGCGAAAAACGCTACGCTTCTGGCGGTCTCCCAAGATGGCAGCTGCACGACCATAGTGGATTGGATCCCGGAGCCGATACACTAGAACCCGCCAGAATGCTAAAAAGACGAGATTGAAATTAGCCGAGGAGAAGTGACGGAAGAAAGCAGAATACAAGACGTGCTCGAATCTGAAGACTACTATCAGAAAAACTAAGCTTCGGTGCTGGAATAAATGTATCGAGAAGGTTTAGCGGGACGTGTAGGGGAAGCCCTACGAAATCGTAATGGGCAAACTGGGCACGAGAGAGCCGACAATACCACCAGATCTGCCAAAGGCCATTGTGATTTATCTTCTTCCTACCCAGACGGAAGAAAACAATTACCCGATCGTGGTAAGTGAAAATGACAGCCCATTTGTGGCATTCAAATTAATCAGAGTGACTGAAAGGATGTCTGGGACACGGCCCCAAAATCCGACGGCATACCCTCGGAATTTCTAAAGGAATTCCTTCAGAACAGTCGTAAACTCACTGCTAAAACGGGGCCGTTTTCAGAAGATTTAACGAAAACCTGCCTGGCACTGCCTCAAGGTCTGAGGCGGAGCCATGCTCTCCACGGCTCTAACTAGTTATGCGTTGGGTTGCTGGGCCTTCAATTTTTCAGTAGACTTTAAATGATTAGAACTAGTAGTTCGTGGAAGCGCTGCAACTATGAGAATAGACACATAATTGCACGATTTGCTGTACATGGCTTCCACATGAAGATCTGTATTCGAGAGGAAGTTCCAGAAAATGTCCTCGTTATGCTTGTGCAAACTCTGCGGGAGACAGTGTGACTTATATCACCTTTAACAATGCGATCGAGCAGTTCCGTTGACTCGACTTTTAGAACCGTGATGAATATATGTATATGTACATGTGTGCTTTCTCTGAACGCGCAATATTTTAAACCATCGGTTAATAAAGCTATTATGTATGTTTGGATATACTGATGGATTTATTGGATATAATGACAGCAAAACAAATGATCAGAACTGGGATGTACACCCTTTTCATCGATTAAATACATTTCAAAGCTGACAAAATTCAATTTCGGACTCCCAGCAGGCATTTTTTTGTTCCTTAATATGGGGTTGTACATTACGTTGCTCTCGCTCCTCCGTCCGTTGGCGGGCCCGGGCTAGCCAATCTATGAGCCACCGTTTGCCATCTTCCAACTCTTATGGGTTCCGTGCCCCACTTCGAAGACTTGGGACCACTATTCCTACGGTGTAGCCCGGCCTGGCGATAGTAAAAAGGTGTTGGTAGACCGGTTGCATTTCTACCGGACGTTTCAGCACTCTGTACAAGGGGCGTACTGCGGTGACTTATGAACCACGATAACGCCCCACTCATACGGCTTAGCTGACAGATGACGCTTTCAAAATTGCCGGGATTAAGGTAGTGCAGCTAGCATTCTGTACACTTGGCTCCGATCGACTTCTTTCTCCTCTCATTTGTGAAAGGCGTTTTGCAACACGTGA
The DNA here is from genome assembly GCA_003439945.1 of Dermanyssus gallinae. Taxonomy (NCBI): domain Eukaryota; kingdom Metazoa; phylum Arthropoda; class Arachnida; order Mesostigmata; family Dermanyssidae; genus Dermanyssus; species Dermanyssus gallinae. Next base: position 53,138 of record QVRM01002902.1, on the reverse strand, counting down.
TGAGGTTTTTAATGCTGCAATGCAAAATGATTTGCCAACTGCCGAGAAAAACGTAATTCGGATTGAAAACGGTCTTTTTTAGTAGTTGCTTTTCAAGCCTAGCGAAGTGCATTGATGCCGGTAGAAATTACATAGAAGTATAGGAAGATGTTGCATGCGCCTATGCCAGAAAAACGCTTGCTATGAACCCTGTGACAAATGTGTTTGTAAATATTGTTATGGTATATGTGTAAGATATTATGACAGTAAGTGCAATGCAATCTCCTCGCTAAGAAGGCGGCTGGCATTAAGCGAATTGTAATTATTAATATAATTACGATTAGATTGTAGTGATATTGATCATACGATTGTATATTTTACCTAATCTGGTGTGGAACTAAATCATGTGATTTCAAATCTAACGAAGTGCATTGATGCCGGTAGAAATTACATAGAAGTATAGAAAGATGCTGTCTTTTACCCTTCTTCCTCTATCTTTCACTGCCACATTCAACTTGAGCTAGCCATCCACTTCTTCGACGGTTGGCAGGCCTGGAACAGCCGAATGGGTCGCCGGCCGACAGCTTGATTCATGCGATATTAGTCAGATAAGACAATGATCACCAGGAGAATCGAGATGGCGGAGTGGAGCCTCTTAAAAACCAGATTGTAAAAAGCTAATAACGTTCAAGGAAAAGCAAGCGCGTGGTAACATCACCTGTGTGCCCCACTACCATTATTCGACAAGAGTTAGTACCAGAAGGCAATTAACCTATAAGAGTCAAGCTACAGGATAGCCGCCCTTGCTATCGTTTAATAGGTAAGACACTATTTTTTATTATGAAAAACGCTTTGCTGACCCCCTCAGGAAAACGCTTTGCTGACCCCCTCTCCCAGGAAAGAGCCGAAGCAAAAATCAAACAGAGCAACCCACACGACAAGACAAACACTTCGTCCTCAACCATAGGCAAAATAATCCTAGAATTACAATTTTTTTTTAAGGAGGTTGTTTTTAATTCTAGACTATCGTCCGTCCCCAACGGGCTTGAAACTAACCCTGAGGTATACCTTCAATGCATCGAGAGACGGACATGTTAAGATATCTAGGGTTTCCCCAGCAGTCCTTGTGGCAGCATGGCCGCTGACTCTCAGCGGTATGGTTTATCATCTATTCTCAATGAGCATCGCTCAAAGAAAATTCGATCAACAACAGGGATCGAACCGGCGACACCCCGGTAGATGACAACCATGACTAGCGCACTAGTCTCCTAGACCACGCCGCCACAGGCAAAATAATCCTACTGGTGCCGAATCGGAATAGCAGGAAACAGGAAAACAAATGCCTCATTAACGAGATATGTCAATTATTATCTGACTTCCTTGCTGTTACTCAAACTCGTATGCATCCCGTCTAGGGCCCAAATTGTTGTTAATAGGGGCCTGATGCAAGGAAAATCTATTGCTCTGTTAACGTTGATCATTCCTCTTCGGGACCACTGTGTTAGACGCGTGCTTTCCTAAAGGAACCAAGGTGCACTTAATAATGCTATAGGTTCCTATATTATCCCGCTTCTATTTTTTGCTCTCGGTCGTAGCTATACATTTAGAGTTAAGTATATGCTCTGACACAGGTTTGATTTTGTCCATCCAAGAATATAAGAACAAACGACGACTCAAATTGTACCTAACCTTCGCTTAAGGTTTCTTAACGGTTTGACGCTTATAACGCTCTCTGCACTGAGAGGTTTGCGGTTTGATGATTACGTTACGATAGAGACACCATCCGGCAATCCGAATGCCAGTTAATGCTTTATGATGGAATGAACGGGTGGTCGATTTCCCTGCCCCCCTGCAGGTTGCTGCCCTGAGGTTGCCAGCGATCGAAGACCTCTATCGTCTAGCGAATGAGCACGACCATCGGCGAAAGGTAGTCAACTCGTTCCTGAACTGTGCCCGGCCGGCACCTTGCCGCAAAAGGCAACTGAACTCTCTGTTTGCTTCCGTTGACTGTCTGCTGCGTACAGCGCTCGAGACGATACGAGACAGAAAGACAACAGGAGACGATAACGTGTTAGAGCAAACAATAATCTGCCTTTCGATCTCTCTTTTTATATATATATATATATATATATATATGGGCTCGTCATGTCCAGCAGCAAATCTAATTAAATCTAATCACTCACCATTAAGCTCAAAACGTCCAAAGTAAACAAGTTTTCAACAAGAAAAAGGCCGTCGCTCGTCTGAACTTTATATATATATATATATATATATATATATATTGTTGTATACAATTTATATATTGTTGTTTTTGCTACTGTTGTTGTTGCTGTTCTCGTTGTTAGGGACGGCGCTATTTGCAGAACTAAAATGTCGAGCGTCTAACCTAGACGGATGTTGTAGCCGGCCTCGCTTCGGCCTGCAAATGCAGTCCAGTCCAGTGCAATGCAGTGAAAGGGGTCTATTTACAAGGCTGGTATTGGTACCCGCAACCACCCTATCGAAGGTCCGACGACGAGGGTCTGGGCCAGGCCGGGCGAGCCGACACGGTCAGAGACCTGATGAGTTCCGTTACCGATGCGTCCTTGATGGCGGAGTGTCTCGTGCACGCAACGAACCGACCGCACTCAGCCGCGCACTCAGCCAGTCGGGTCAGGTGTGCTACGGCTTCATGGCCACTATCATCATTGTTGTTCTCACCGTCGGCGGTACGGTGTCTCTGACCTTGTCTGAGCCGCTTGCATAGCCTTCTATGGCTATGGCTATGGTTCAGTCACGCAGCGAATCAGGAGCCGGCCTCTGTGACTGCTGCTGCTGCTTTTGAACGATGGGCACGGACGGCTCTTAACGAAGAGCCACACTAACTGTGCTCGAAACTTCTGTTACCGAGTCAGTATTGTGACGTGGACGTAATTTCTAGATTTATTTTTTTAATCCTCGTACGTAATAATACATATATATATATATATATATTTTTTTTTTTTTATCATCATTTACCCATGTCCATACTATCCAAAATAATTAATAAAGGGTTGCTGCGGTACTGCATAGCAACTATTTAGTAACAAACCAACAACTTCGTGCATGTTGACATGTCCTGGCATCAGGAATATTCGGATTTGGTTTGCCTATTTTTCGTGATTCCCATGTTTTCGTGCCGTTCCGACTCGTTCGCTCATTCGCATTCGCGCTCGTCAACCCGCCTGTGCGGACGTGTGTTTATTGAATGAGGCGAAATCGAGCTTCGAGTGCCTATCGTTTCGTGACGAATGTTTATTATTGTGAAGGGGATTTGAGCGTACAGGTGTGAATTTTTTTTGCGTGTGTCCCAGATGTATGTACGTACGCATGTATTTCTGTAAAAGTAATAGCAATAATACGCTACTAGTTGTGTTATCATGTTTAGTGGCTATATCAGGTTGATTATCTCTAAATTTGTGTCGATGCAACAGAGCGCCTGTGGCGTGTGCAAGTGGGCCTTACCGGGAAGAGAAGATCACCGAATTCCAAATGGATACCTCAACATGAAGTGACGACAACCGTGTCTACCGTTCAGGTGGGCACGGGCATCGATGCGTGCTCAAGCAAAACAGCAGGCTGCTAAATAGCAGGTAAAGTAAGTGAAGTTTATATATATATATATATATAAATATATATATATAATATATATATATATATATATATATACATAGTTCAGTTTATTATTTTTATTACTGTCAAACACACGCTCTTTGCAGAACATCTGTGTTTCATACATCGTTTTACTTGTCATTCCAGTTATCTATAGTGTTATCAGTTTAAATAACAATAATAATAATAATAATTATAATACTCGAGGCCTTGTTCAATGTGTAGTTTATAATGCCATTTTTCTTTGAATAACTTAAGTGATGTACATTCCCGTAATTCATTATCGAGAGTGTTCCAAATTTTGGCCATGGCCATATCAGGCGATTTAAGTTTATAGTTACGATACGTATTGGGTATTCTCAGGGGTGGGCTGTTGCGATTCCTGTTGGTGTTGAATGCAAAATGATACGATAAATCTGTAGGAAACACCACGGAAGTTTTTATACGCAAGAATGCCTAATTCAAAATTTTAAGTGATGGTATTTAAAGTAGTTCATGAATAGCATAAAGATGAGAAACACTTTCATTTCTTCTGTAGCAAAAAATGGCCTTTAAGGCATTATTCTGTGCAATCTGTTGTTTATGTTTTTTTTTTTCTGTTGTTTATGTGTAAGTGTTGAAAGCGTTGACCCGAACAGTGGTAAGCAATATGTTATGCAACAGAGGAATAACGATTTATATATAATCAACATCACATCGGGGGATACGCCAATATTGCTAAGTTTGCTTAATTGGGGCACAATCAAGTTTGGTAACTAAGGTATTTATGTGATTTCGATACGTCAGTGATAGGTCAAGGGTTACACCCAAGCATTTATATTAAAATGCTCGTTGAATATTAGTATTATCGAGTTTAATTGCTATTTGTCGGCTTATTGATCTTTGCCATGGAGTGAAAATAAACGTTTTTGTTTCTTTAATATTTAAACACAGCCTGTGTTTTGAGTACCAATTTGAGATAAGTGTAAGTTGGCGGTTTGTGTACTCAACATAGTCTGATTTTGTAAGGAAATTGGGCAAATAAATGTAATGTCATCGGCAAAAGCGATAACCTTAAGTTCACTAGCCTTTAGAAGAGAGTTAATAAATATTAGGAATAGTGTCGGTGAGAGGCTGGTCCCTTGTGGTGTACCTTGGGGTGTGGGGAGCATGGAGATGATAAATTGTCGCAGTTTCTGGTGATTTGTATCCTTTATATAGGAATGAAAATAATCATCATCTACATTCTTATTATACCGCCTTAAAGCCCAATTATAATGATTATAATAAGTGAACAATTATTGCTTGATGATTAATTAAGAATTGTATAAATAATGCTAAATAAATATGTAAACTTTAGTTGGCACTCCTGTAATATCTGTCAAATAATCAGATCACGTCAATGTACGCCCTAAAAAAGAATCAATTAGTCTGGCCCGCCCTGAAAAGTGCATTTCGCGACAAAGTAAATGTATATCTCGTTAAACTATATCGTATTTTCTCTGAACACAAATGAACGACATTTTAAGTTTTTTTGCTAAGGGTTTATTGTGTGCTGATTTTCTTTTCTGTCCGATCTTCACGTCAAATGATCTTCACTGAAGGCGTCTTACCTGAAGGTCTGCCTTACTAATAAATTATCTCCACATGAATATTAGCATTCCGTGCTGCGGTCCTTCCTTGTGTCCCTAGGGCGGACAATTTATTTCTGCAACAAACGTTTAGTGTAGTTAGCAAGAGATGGGCAGGCAGCGAGCGTGGGCTCTCCATGCAAACTATTCTGCCCTAGCAGCTAAGCCAGTGCACGATTCGAACGTAGCTACAACCACAAGAAAAGGATCCAAATAATTTGTTAAGTAGTTAGGCTAGCTTCCCTCATGAGACGATACATTTGTTATTTAGTTATTATTATTATTATTATTAGTTTTGAAGTTCACATCCCATTTTGTAAAAAAAATGTTGTTCTAATACCTCAAACTTCTTGTACTTGTATAGTCGTATGCATAATCTATAGCGTTGTATGTATATAACCTGTAGACCCGTACGTGTAATCTATGACATTGTATATAACTTGTAGAATCTGTCTAGATTGGTATAACGTTAAGACCGTTAATACTGTAGTTAAGTCACATAGAATAAATATTGCAAACAATATTTGATCTACAATAGTTTCAACGACATGCGCCTTAACAGCTGACCATCCAATGTACTGGATGTTTTGATTATTAAAATTATTGTCACCACTACTAGACTCGTTGTCATCATTTTATTTGTTTACTTTTATTTATTATAACTGCATTCCAAATCTGCAAATCTGAAATAGAAAAATTGCTGTTGAAGTATGTGTGTGACGCTGGGATAGATCGTGGGTTTTAGTACCGGAGTCGCTATCTATCTTCCCTACCTTGCTTCATGAAATACTAATATTAACAAGCATTTTATTATTGTAAGGAATTACTAGGCCGTACAAGATACAAGGTATTATCATTTAGTCATGATGCGTCGTGTCAGAATTAAATCAGTTAAATACGGCATTAAGAATCATGTCATCTTCACCACATAGCCCTGCCGACAATACTTAGTGTATGAACTTGCGAGCACGTCGACCAGGTTTTACTGGGCTTAGCAGTTGAACAGAATAGAGCGCACAAATTATACATTATTGGGTAACTAGTTAACAAATTATGTTTATCGAATTCTGTCTAATCAGTGTATTCCGTACATTTTCCATTCAATGTGGCCTGTTATTAGAAGAGCTAATTTTGTATCAATATCAAGTATACCGAGCAGTGTTCGCATAATATAGGTACCGATCGCGACTATCCTTGCAATTCTGAATAACTTTGTAGCTCTAGGGAACTCTGTAACTCTGAGTAACAAGAGTAACCTGACCACACGCGGTAAGATGGAAGCAACATTACCAGACGATGTATTGAGCATGCATATTTTCATTAGAACCGCGCTTGTTTACCAACATTCATCTGCCTAAATGTTTGTATAAGACTAAAAGCGCGATTCTGTCTGATCACTAATTATCATTTTGTACTCGTTATAGTATACTATGCTTATTAGTGATTAGTATATCAGGGCGGCCAAAATAGGCCAAATGCACTGTGGGGGAGAATTACTCAATCATACAAATACATGTATTTATGAGGTACATTCCACACGGCACCCACCGCCTAATTTGCCATAAAATTGGCTCCCACGATTTCTACCAAGTGTATATTTGTGAATGTTGTGCTAAATCAAGTTTTCTGTTTCAATTTAGTCGTTGTAAACGTATGTATCGCGATTAGCCACCACGTCTTTGGGCTTATAACCGTAATTATGTGCCAAATGCCACTGCCGTATGCGAATTTCTATGCTTTCTTTGCACATTTGGTGTGAAAAGCATTTGGTAAGAGACAATTGTAATTCAGAGAGGCGTTAGTTGTTGGGTAGGTAATCTGAGACTCGCTGACAAAAATAGTTGTGTAATCAAAATATAAATTGAATTCACATTCGCAAAGTACATTTATTGTTGTTAAAATGAGGGGAAATAGGGTAAACGTTTGGGCATATTGGTTAGTGCAATTAATTTCTGCAGCACGTTATCCTAATGTTTTTACCCAACGTTTAACTGAATTCCAAATAGTGAGAATAACTGAGATAGTATGTGCAGCTACGTTTGCAACCAGAAATACAAAGCGAATATCAATCACTCTTCATATACAGCTCTCTGTTTTTCCGGTTTTGATGATGATTGACTTACCCAATGGCTGCGTATAGAATAAACGTTATCTGGAGAGACTTCACTCTGCAGAGAACCTACTGGGACAATTGAAAAAATGAAGCCTGCACGTAAGCTGCACTGCTAAATGAGCGTTGAGGCTACACCGAATGGCGCGCAGCACGTTACCTTGCCTCCAGCAAGAACGCCTCTGTTCGCTGAAGATTTTAGAATGCACTTCAGTTTACCGGCTCGCGTCAGATTAGTTTTGAATTATTATAATTTAGTGACGTTAACCCAATTTACAAAGTTTTAGAAAGACCGCCTCAAATGGACCGAATATGATGAGATACCATGACTAGCGCACTAGGCTGCGCTAGATCACCGAGCAAGATGGCTTAGTGGCAAAGCCTTTGCCTTGCATTCGGAAGGACTGGGTTCGAGACCCAGACCGCCCACTCTTAAATTGGTTTGCATGGCTTCCAATTTAGATAAGGTAAATGCCGGAGTGGACTAAAATTAGCCATAACATGAAAAACCGTACACGGGCAATTGCCTTACGCAAAATCTTTTAAAAAAAAAAGATCACGCCACCGTGTGCTAACTTATTAATGTACTGTTGTCCACTGTAATAAACGCACAAATAATCATAGTCCATGTGTGCAATCGACGCTTGACTGCGCGGTTCAACAGTCGCCCTCTTTGAAAAATACATGGGCTTTGACAGGGCATTAGATGCAGAACTGTACTATACCCTTTACTTATTAGAGTTGGATTCCGCTAGTCATTTTGATAGAACTCTGTTGAATTATTACATATGACGCAAACATGATCAAGCTTATATAAGCAAAACACTGTCTGCTCTGTTTGCAGACCAATTGCTAACTGTGCTCGTGGTTGGGCAGTAGATGGCGCGCATGACCATCGGAAATCTTATTGAGACGTCCTAAATGCATGTTCAATATCTAACTTAACTGTATTGGGACAAGTGCTATTCCTATCGACTACTCGTAAGAGTATTATATTAAAAATGATTATATTATTCTGGTCCGCATATATATATATATATATATATATATATATATATATATATATATATATATATAGGTATTATATTATTGTGGTCCGCATATATATATATATATATACACATATTTACGAGTTATTTGAAGTCTGGACATCCAAAATATTTGCACGCAAATTCCTCTGATCGCCGCAATGAGGTCGCAAAATAAATTTCCTAGAGTTTTGTGGCAGACCGCAATTGGCAGCAGACGGGGTCGTCGAACGAACGCCAATCGCGTGGCTGTTATTTAATAATCAATCAGTTAAGCAACTTTCAATTCCTTCGCTGAGTCCATGGAGTACATGATCGATGGCGACCCCGTCGAACGGTGACGACTGGCGAAGTGTTGTTCCTTTGGAACGGCTTTTGCCTATCTCTTTTTAAATTTGAATTCGTGAGTTGCGATTGTACACGAAACGTTGTTACGAGAGAGGTGCCAGCGAGTTAAACGGGTTCATAACAGTATTCCTCCCTGGGCTGCTTCCACTATTCGTGCATCAATGGATCTATTTTCACGTCTACCATTTAAAACTGAACCTGCCCATCACCATCGTGCTCCCGTAGTCCGCAGCTGTTTCAGGGTTTCCTCTCTTTGCTCGTCTCGTAAATTGTTTCCGTTTCGCATTCGTGTATGTTATATATGTTTGTATCCTTGTAACTCCTACCACAAGTGATGGTAGGCCTCGATCGCGAAATGTACGAAACATTGGTGAAACACCAAGTGGTTATGAAGCATATCAGAAGATGGCCTACACACCGTTTGGTGTGAGCATATTCTTCTCTAAAGGAATGTTTGTTTGACCGAACAGAATTTCCTTCCAAACTGAAAATACACCTTAGGAGCTCGAGTATCCTGCAAGTTTTGATCGTTTTGCTTCACTGTTACATATAGGGACTACGTTATATAAGGCACATTTTCTAAGTGGCTATAAGCAACTATGAATGTCTTCCATTGCCTTATTAGTAGAAATACTGCAAGTGGAGTATCGACGACATCTTCGTTGCCGATCGATTTGTCTGCTCGACGAAAGCCAACATCAGCATTTCTGGTCGGGCACGTTCGGCCTATAACGGGTTGACATTGAACAACTGCCAACTGTTTAGATTTGCCTCAAATGTGCCGATCACCTATTTTTATTTCATTTTGGCATTAATAAACAGCCCGAATTGAGTCGTTCTCTTCTGGCTGAAGATCTCCAGCTAGCCTGTTGCGTATCTTTCTCCCTCGGACGTCTTCCTTTCTGTGCAGAGACGTTCCTGACGATATTTAAATCAATGATTGGTAAAGGGCGCACTGTCGGCTTGCTGTGTTTTTTTGCACATATATATATATATATATATATATATATATATATATATATATATATATATATGAATATATCCTACATGCAATATTAGGCACAGCAAAGCCATTAGCATAACATGTTCTGTTGTTCTGATTCCGCCAGTGCGTTTAATATGGGTGCGGTTTTCATCAGCGTTTTTCAAAACTTTGATGCGGCTTGGCTTACTTGTTAACCGACTTTAGTAAGGTGTAAGCACGACTAGTGAAATCGGTCTACTCTTGTTTTAGCGATTAAATGAAAAAAATGCAGCAATGGAGGCCGAATTTAATTTTTTCGCCACTTTTCCTAGCGTTGCAGGCTTTATATCTTTTGTAAACCTCCTCACCATCACCTCTGGACGCGATACGAATGTCCGGAACACAGCAAACATTTGTTTAAATGTTTGAATAGAATAGAAAGTGAAGAAATATTTACCGAATGAAAGAATATTTACCGAATAAAGGGTGGACAGGAGGCTAGGTAGGCAATGACGCCCACGAAGCCGCCTTGTTTTGCGATTCTCTGGCTACACGACAGGCGAACATATTATTGATTGTTTTAAGTCTTGCAATACATTTTGGTGGAAACATTATTTGGCTTCTGCGATTGTTCTTTGTTACGCCGAGCAAACGGTTGATAAGATCAGCATTTGCATGTTGCGATAGTGCTCGCGCGTTGTTGTTTTTCAGTAAAATCGAGAGCAATGGGAGGTTTACAGCATTGGGCTCGTTATCACATCTTCTACAGAGCTTTTTTAGAAACCTTCTCTGAACCCCTTCAAGCATACCTATGGGCTTGCACAAGTATTGGCTCCAGACAAGACAACCAATATAGAAGTTCGGATAGCACAATTGCTGTATACAGACGAATATACACATTTGGGTGCTAAAGCAATGGATAACAGCATGTTTAAAAGTATAGATGTTGATTTGACTAGTTATCTTAAATGTGCAGAAAATGTAAGATCTGTTGATATTAATACACCAAGCTCTCGTGTAACATTGGCAGTGGGCAATGTGATCTCGTTGAGCTGATACTACAGACCGAAGAAACCATACTTCAAAACGAGGCATTTCGAAACGGATAGTTCCATCCCATTGTCGATGGATGCACTAGCGGCAGATGCCGTCCACAACAGACTGTTGCACAGTATGCGCTGAGGGAGAGTCCAAAGAAGTGTATGTTTTGACGCTTGTCTTATGCATGTTGCCAAAACGTGCATTGCAGCTTTGCTTTAGGTAACACAGTATTAAAGTGCCTTCATATAAAACACCCACACGTGTACATTCTGTCGATTTCAGACAGCTTATCTACCTTATCAAGCACTGTCAAAATATCGTTGGGTCAGTTACAGAAGGCCAACATGATATACAGCTTTTGCGATACTACAGCATTTTTTCCCGCATTTTTTATTTACATTTTGTTTATATATTATAAAATAGTATAATGCCACAAGAAATTCTATTTTGTCCTTCTACCACGTGGGCAGTGCAATGAATGAGCAGTGTTTTACGCGGCGTTGGCTGCACACCGATACTCCAGCTATAGAAACGGGGATTCTTAAATCAAATACAATATATATATTGTATTTCATCTCACTGCATTTCATTGCATGTCATTTTAAAGTGCAATCACCATTTATGTCTAACGAGCAATAATATCTGTCTAATGCTGTAACATCTTACACCGATTCGAAACTGGCAAAGTAGGAGTCTGTTTTGTTCAATCAGCCCCTATAATCGCCATGGTACGGCCTCGTTGTGTACCGGCATGTTTAAACGAGTTTCAAGTAGACAAAATCACGTTGACTCTGTCCAGCCTTAACTGTGTTTCAAGAAGTATTTATCAGCATAGTCGTAGCAACTAACGGTCTAATTAGACGGCATGCTTGACAATTTCGTCAATTGTCAAGTTAGTACGCTGGTCATAAATCAAATGGATGAACCCCCACATATTTTCACCTTGCATTTAAGCTAACACCTTTTGCACTCTTTAGAACTTCAGAACTTTTGTTTGCTTCGTATATACCAACCAGAAGAATTCTTTATATGGACAACCTCTGTCTCTTGTCTTGCATGTTTATGTCCGACCTCGCACATTATTCTGAGTGTTGCGTACGATTTGTTGGATAGCGACTTGTGAAATTGTATGCGTCCGTTGCCTTGTCCAACACATTACAGCAGGGTTTCAGGTTGCAGACAGAGACTGCCGTGTCAACGAGGCGTGAAGTAGACTAGAACTAAAGTGTCGGCTGCCGCACTCTATGCCTTCAACGGTGTTGAAATTCGATCATCGAGACATGATACTCGTACGATTGTGTGATGGTTTTGTCAGTCTATTACAATTGTACACGCGACAAATTTCTCTGACACCAGAACAAAACTGGTTCTCTGGTGTAGCCCTCATTAGCGCTTTTGTACAATGCGCGACGCTTTTGTACTGTCTTCTCATATGCGCAGACATTTGACTTGAATAAAGCTAAAATCGATCATAAATCTCTTTGAGAGCAAGGCAACGTAGGTGTCGGCCTAACGTTGGTCTTTAGCGTGCACGGAATGTTTTTGGTGAAGGACTATTTGACCTGTGCAGGCTCTGTATTTCGGTTCACGGCAAAGTGTATCGATTTACAGGGGAACGAACAATTGTAACAACACTACATTTCACTAAAGGGACAGCATGCACTAGGGTTTAGTAAATTGTAGTCATTAGCAACAAGGGGTAGAATGCTCATATCTCAGATAAAATACACGCGTACCTCTCAACGCAAACCTTTACGGGGTCCCCTATCACCACTATAGACTATCTCGAATAAGTAATCCCAATTCGTATCCCAATGCGCCTTTTCCCCGGCTAATTTCTATTGATAAACTTAATTTACACCGACGACTACGTGCGACTTGCTCTTAAATGTGCTTCTTTCCTAGGGGGCTTAATGATAAAGTTAACGATTAAAAATAACGTCGTTCCTTTATAGCCTAAATTGAGGTCCGAAGACTTTTGTGGTGTCAACTGTGCTCTGACATCAACTGTTTCATACGTAGGCTTCGAGATAAACTACAGAGTGTTACCAGGTAAACGGGCTGTACAAAGTGTGTACTCGACGACCTGGCAACACAATTTTCTGTAGCCCGAGTCGTACGCTTTACGACCTCCATTGTAGAATATGAGCATTTTATCAAGCAAGAACCTTTGCAAGCGTTTCGCCATGTCCTTTTCAATTGCTAAGTGCAAATACCATATAATCCTTTGGAGCTCACAAAACGCAGCCTATTAGGGTGGGTCTTCTATATGTGACTCTCTTTAGTACGAGTTATAGACATTTCTACAAGGTTTGCTTGGGGGGGGGGGAGGATCCAGGCATAATCGACCCAACTTGATCCGAGTGTTTGCTCGTAGGAGGCCACTATATGCCATCATTTCTTCGTTACCTTTTTAGCAATATTTAGC
>QVRM01002902.1:0-37500 GCA_003439945.1 Dermanyssus gallinae | reverse complement strand
AAGAGAGCCGCTGGCTAAGCAGAAAGTAGCACTGGTCAAACAAAGTGGGGACCATTCCATGTGGAATGTGATGCCGGCTATGCCAAATGAGATGCCGATCATTCAGAACAATGACGGTCAAGACGAGGCGAAAATCTGAGATCAGGGAGTATTGATCTTGTTAACTATCCAGGATGGCCCGGCAATGTTGCTTCTCATTGTTGAATCCATTTGCGTAGGGGAGGAGGCGTAATGTAACCCTGGTAATCGTCGCTCCCATAAGGGTGTGACATATGCTAGCATATGATCCTACATACTACTGATGCTATGAGGCGGCAAGAGAGTTGGTTGTTCTTCTGGTCCGCGGAAGGATATTTCACAGCTCTGCTGAGGCTTTGGCAGTTTTTATTGCTAAATAGCGCATATCGGAATGTCGGAATCGGAGGTCACGCCCTTGTTTAGAATTCCTTTGTTTATGGCGTCACATGAATACGTACTAAATAGGTTTTTGACATCTAAGAAGATGGCCAGAAAATGCAACCAGCTTGCACTTGGCGCATTTCTCTGTTTCAGCTATGTTTGGAACCTTGCTCATAGCCGAATGTGTGGAGTGTCAGACTCGAAGCCCGTGCTGGTTTTCCGACAGCGCTTACTTGTCTCTTTCTGTAGGCGCGTATAGTTTAGCTTGGGGACGTGCTGTCATTATATGGGGAGAATAAACTGGAAAGAAGTTAAGTTTGCAGATAAAGTTACATAGGTGCCCGAATAGGGTTTTTTTGCTTTTTTTAGTACTCCAGACAGTCATTTGATGAGTCTATCTTTCTGAAGCCAACGTCAAATCTAACGTTGACTTATGTCTGTCGATGTTGAAGGTGTACCTTGGGATGTTCATAAGTTGTAGGTCTGCCTGGATTGCTCATTAGGAGAATTTCTCCTTTTCTTGATGAGGAGCTGCTTCCCCAAAGAACGTGGACTGCAAGTCTCTTCCCACAATCGCCTTTGGGTGACCGCGGATGATCATGTTAAGATCAAGTCCTTCGAGTAAGTCCTCGTAATCCTGTAAGGTGGAGTTCGGAGACATATACACTGAATAGTGCGCGAGGTCAGAAGTGACAATAAAGTAAAAGAGATTTGCCCCGCTGAGGTAGGGGATAGTCTTGATCAAAGAGAACTTGTTTCCAGCGTGGGATCCAGGTTGAGAAGGCTGTGTTATAGCGATCTCTATGTAACACTTCAATGTTATTTTTGGCCTTAATTTTAGACTACAGGGTGTTTGCTCTGGGGCCTCTGCGAAGGTTTATTTGCAGTTTTTTCTAAATCTTACTGGTAATTTTGTTACCAGTTTTCTCGGAGGTTTGTGGCCCACTCTGTGTATGCTGGGTACTCTTTCGTAATGTCCATCTATGCTACATACCATTGACCATGCTGCTTTCTGCGACGCGTACGAGCTGCGGTACTATATCTGGCCGTATGGTTAAAACACAAGCAGAGTGGGCACTGTGGTACTAAGAGTACTCCATGAGGCACCGAGTCCAACCATTATATGTATATATATATGTCTCTGCCGTAAGAGCCTTTGAGTTTCCTCGGAGGGCATTTAGCAATGCATGAGTAGCCGTCTGCGCGGGTTTTCTTTACGAATCCAGGGTAAACGCCATTCCCGGTGCTGCGTCCATAGTGGGCCCTTTAAGACTGTCCTCCGGCTCGATAGACTCATCCAGGTCTCGGATTATGAGAGCCTCGTCTGTGAGACCGCTTGGGCTGTCGCGTTCAAAGATGCTCTTTCCTTCATTTGTTGGAGAAATTTGCCAGTGATATAGGAAGTAGTATCTCGCACAGCCAAGCGGATTTCGTCTGTAATTGATTTGGGAGCTCTTTTGACATCTACTTCAGCCGCCACCAGGCCACTGTTGTTCATAAGTGCACGTGAGCGTAAGATACAATACCTGAATTCACGACAACTGCAAAAAAAATTTGTGACAAGCTTATCTTGGACGAGAAGGACTCGTATTGTTGCAGCTAGAAATTCATCTGGTGGTACAACAGGGGAGACCTCAAGCAGTGGCCCGGTATTTGTTTCGATGAACCTTTGCTCCAGTAGAAGTGAAACCTACTTCAAGAGCTCTACGGCAAATTTCACGTATATTTAGACCCATAGTTCATAGTGTTTTAGAGACAAGTGTGTACTCAGTCTGATGTTTGCTGACTACTTCTACTACTAGTCTGATGTTTGTTTTTCTATGTCAGTCAATGCAATCAGTAAAAGCTGTCTCATTAGTAAACGGTCCCTCTCTTCTGCATAGTTACGCAAAGGAAGTTTCACTCGCTTAGGAATACAAGAAGCGCAGTTTTTTCTCCTCGTCTCTATTAGGTCGCCATGGCATATTCTTCACTCGCAGCTTAGGCCGTAGGACGAGACTCGCTGCTCTGAATGACACCTTGCCCGTGTTCTAAGGTCCTCTGGCTACTCTTGTGTTGTCGAACCTGAAGGTCTGTACGCTGATGACTCCCGTCGATCTGACAGAATGACCCTAGCAGCATTTTAGGGTGGCATCACATTTGTCTGGAACGCTACCATCACCGAAAAGGCCTGACGGCCTTACTCTAACCCCCTTTGAGCGTGGCCGCATGCTTGTTTGGGACGCAACTGTAACCGACTCATTAGCCCCTTCGATGGTCGGTGCAGGGGCGGACCAGGCAGGCCATGCGTCCAGGTGAGCAGAGGCTAACAAATGTAGAAAATACTCTGACGTTGGTTATCCGCACCAATTTTGTTCGTTGGCATTTGAAGCAATGGGAGGAACAGGCCCGCTTACACTGAATTTGATTCAGCGCGTGGGCAGATGCCTTAACCTTTCCACGGGAGACTCGAGAGCATCGGGATGTTTGCGTCAGAGGCTGTCGCTCGACATTCAACGAGGAAACGCAGTATCTGTTCGGGGCACATTGTCGAACTAATCCTGGGTTAGAGAACCCGTGACTACACGTTCACGCGGAGACAATTGTTTACTCCAAAGTGCTTACATAAAAAGTAATATAAATAAATATATATATATATATATATATATATATATATATATATATATATATATATATACCTAGCTCGAAAACGCACAAACTTATTTAACGTGTCGGTAAGACGCTTAATCTCTCGACAGGGTACACTAGAGCTGTCGAGTACCTGCACCGGAAACTATCGCTGGACATTCAACGGGGTAACGCCGCTTCTGTGCGTGGAACTCTGCTAGACGTCCGAACTTTTTTTTGGTGAGGTTGGGGGAAAATGCTTTATGCACACCCAGCGACACGCCCGAACCTGGAGGATATGTGACGCGTTCACTTGATTTATCCGGTGTACACGTTCATAAGGAGACAATTGTTACCTCTTGCATATAAGCAAATAAAACATTCTTTGCGAATGCTGGAAAAAAATATATATGTATATGATTTATTTATTGTTTGCTTGAGATGTATACCTACAGACAGGATAAACTTTTCTTTGGAAAATTGGTCTGGTCCTGTTTAAAATTCGGTCATGAGGCCTCCGACAGATTTATATCTCTGCTCCTCCCCAAGGCTGTCAATTTTTACAATGTTTTTAATTAACTCAATCCTTAACCCACAAGCTCAACATTCTGTAGTTTTCTCCTCCCTGTGTTTAGCTTGCTGTAACCTTGTACCCAACATCCCTGCCTTGGCATCTGCCAATAGCCCACTCGCTCTCAAATGATCGTATACCTATTCTACTCTGCCCTTTTCCCGTTTTTTCTTTCCATAATTCCCTGCCAAACTCGATCTAAAACCCATCGCCAATTTCTATATATATATATATATATTTATATATAGCAACTACGAGAACTGTAAAATCTACTGTTGTGGAGCATGCTTGCTTAGCGTGTCTGCGGTAGATTGCGGGTGGCAGCAAGGATATCGAGCTTCGCGTGTTTTCTCAGCTGTACAAATTAATGGCTGTACTAGAAAGGAAGAGACACTGACCCTTTTCGTGAGCGCGCGCTTTTATAAGCTGCTGGATCCAACAATCCAAAAGACCGAACGATCCCTCTCACTGCTTGAGAGTTGCGGCTTCATGATCACGCCACGTGATCGTTTTCATAGTAGAGCATAGCAACAAGATCTGTAATCGAATGCAATATGTTAGTATGTGTATGTGTGTGTGTGTACCTGCCTGTGTATATATTTGTTCACATTTTAGGCCCTGCCTATTGCGGCATAGCCTCACTGCACTTAAATCTAGTTGCTCAACAGCGCTAAAAGTTGACGTCGTTCGTAGTCGATTTTACGTGGATATCGTTCTTGAACCCACGCCGGCTGGTGAAACGGCTCGCTATTGGACAATATACCTTGTATATAGCAAATATGGCAGCAGGAGCATGAAGTTGTTGTATATCATGTTGCTTCTACAGGCTATATGACATAAAACTAACAAATTAAATAAACGGTTAGCGCGTCCCATACGATGTGCACGAAAATGTCTGCTTTCTCAACGGTGACATATAGTCCGAATTTAGCCCAGCTCCTGTGTAAACGAGATGCTTCCCGTCAAGTTGCTTAGGCGACCTTCTACATTCAAGGCATTATTAAAACTTTACTAAGTTTTGGTTTTCATGCTCAGCTCATTGTTAGCTGTTCAGTTTTGCGCGCGTCCACCGCCACAGCGGTGTCATACGGGAATGAACTTAACGAGGGTTAAATCTTCATCCCTTAACCCCCACAGACAATATCAGAGCAGTCTCATTACAGGCCTCGCACTATGTATGGAATGCCTACATCGAAATTATCCGTGGGACTTTCACACTTAAATAGCTCTGTTTATTATTTTTTGTCCTTTCTCGTTCTAGGGCTGCACACGATACGTTAGACTATCAGGACGCTTTAGATGGGTCTGCGGATATGTCACTTTTTTTTAAAACGAAAAGCAAAATAGAACGAGTTGAATTAAAATATTTACGCGAGATCCGTCAACGTGCGCGTTGCTAACTAAGACAATACGTTTTTGCATGCAACTTGCACAAATTTGATTTAAGGGAGGAATTATATTACATATATATATATATATATATATATATATATATATATATATATATATGTACTCCATTCGATGTATATTATCGTTGAACGCACTGATTACACAGCAGCTGTGTTTTATGGTGTATTGTGCCAATATGCTGAGCCTAATGGAGAATTGTTAGGTGAACTGATACACGTCACAGTACACAGGTACACGAATATCAGTGATCGTATGAGCAGTTAATGCGACTAATTTTTGCTGCCAGAACTTTACAACAGAAAGCGGTGGTTTATCTGGACAAGGAGGATAGAGATATTATCCCGTCGAACTTGGTGCTGCATTTTGTCTATATAAATCTGTACGTATGTATTGGTTGGCATGGTAGTGGTAGATTGAGAGATGTCAGAGGTTATCATCGTCGAGTCGCTGGTTCGCGTACGAAGGGCATCAATTGCCTGGCTAATCGTAGACAAACTGCGTTGAGGCCTTTGTATGTTTCTGACAGCCATAGACAGCCAGCCACTGTCGATCCAACAATCACAGCAATAACAATACTAGCAGTGACGGCAGCAACAACGACAACAGCAACAACAACAATAATAACAGTAAAAACAATGGTAGCTACCGCGGATGCGTCCTCTGTCGTTACAACAATTAACACAACCACAACAACAGCAGCAGCAGCAGCAACAACAACATAGATTAGTTTGCCTGCCTCGCTTCTTGTTGCGCACTTCAAAGCAAGAGTCAGAAATAGAGAGAAAGAGGGGGGAGACGAGAGAGAGAGAGAGAGATATGGCAGAGCCGGTTGACGCGGTTACGTCGGACAGAAGGCGTCGGATTGACTGAACACATATTGTCTTCAATTATCTGTTTATTTGTGCCCCACACGCAGACACCAACCAATACAACAACGAGCTTTTACACATCGATGGAAGCTGTCCAAGAGTCCTGAACGTGCCTTCACGGGCGAAGGGCGACGCACCGGCGTAAGGGCGCAGCAAACAGGCGGAGGGAACTTCGTAGGGAGACCGACAATCAGCTGAGATACCTCGGAGTCACTGATAACGGATCCGACTGAGAAATAACGTGAGAGAGACAGAGAGAGAGAGAGACACGTTTCAATACAACGAAAAAGAACGCGATAGAGCTAACGTGAAGTAGCGAGATAGTTAGAGTTAGAAATCGGTGTTCCCGATGCACTCGCGTGTGCTTCCCGACAGGGGGGGAGACTCAAGGAGACGCACGCGTTCGATCCCCGCCGTTGTACATTTAGATCTATAGGGTCCGTCTTACGAAGCAATGCGAAAGCGATTCCGTGGACTTTTCTGTGAGAGAGTAAGCCCAAAAAAATAGAGTTACACATCGAGCCCGCGAATCTCGGTGCCAAAGTCGCCAGAGTTCACTCCAGTCTGAGTATAACTTATTATTCCAGCACGACGAGTCATTTTGGCATAATTGCTACATTGCATATTTCCTTTCGGTCGCTGGTCCCCGACCGTCTCAAAAATTCCTCCTAGAACTAGACTGTGAGATCAGGCGAACGGTGAAGTTGCAGTGGCTCAAACTCGAAAACAGCGTGCCAAACGCCTTCCTATACGCGCACATCTCACACGGCGGTCTGGACATCCCCTGTCTCCGTACACTAATTCCCAGACTTCGCCTCTCCCGCCTCACTGCCCTGAACAGATCATCCCACATAGGCACTCAATGGCTGCTGTCGACCGAGTATCACAGTAAGGAGCTGGCGAAAACCAGCGCTCTCTGTGTGTTCGATGACACGACCATTGAAGACGCCGCACACGAGACCGAGTACTGGTCTCGTACACTACATAACACAGTCGATGGAGCTCACCTGAAACACACACACCTAACCCCTTTTACAAATGACTGGGTCAAGGGTACTCCTTACCTATCCGGTAGGGAGTACATAAACCTGATTAAGTTAAGGATCAACGCACTACCAACGCGTGCCAGACTCGCAAGGGGTCGCCCCGGGTACGACAAATTTTGTCGTCATGGGTGCAACGCTGTCGAGACGCTGGCCCACATCGCTCAAGTGTGCGATCACACCCATCGCCCTATAATCAAGCGCCACGATGACATATGTGAGCGAGTCACCCGCCTACTCCGTGCTAAAGGAATGCAGGTGGAACGAGAGCGCACCTTCCGAAGACCCGCCGCACCGGCTCGGAGGCCAGACCTCGTCATAACAACACCTACGAGGGTCTGGGTCTTGGACGCCGAGGTCTGCGACCCCTCAAGAGACCTTGCATTGGCCAGACGGGATAAGATCAGGAAATACGATTTACCCGGGGTCAGGGATCAACTTCCCAGCTCGCTTCCCCACCGATTCGGGTCCATCACCGTGTCGATGACCGGTGTATGGGAGCCCGAGTCGGTGAAGGATCTCCTGACTCTCGGGTTATCGAAGAAAAACCTGATCGACCTAACCGTCCTGGCCATGCAGGGTACCCTACGGGTCTTCCGGGCGCACCGGGACCACAAGAGCTGGGTCCGTCGCGGAGGAGGAGCAGGCGAACTCACCGGGAGGCGATTTTAAATTATTTTTTTAGGCGGGCACTGCCTCAGTGTGCAAATGTGCAATTATTGAATAAATTCAATGTTGTATTCCCAGTTGAACTTAATGATCAACTAGCTAACAGCTTTTAGGAGTCCCCTTCAGACCGCAAGGAGTCACACGCGCACTCAAAAATGGCAGAACATGCTAAAGGACACCGCTGACAACCTAGCCCCGCTGGGCGCTTATTGCGTCCTATTTTTACGTTGCTTGTCGTTCTCAGCTACCAGAGTGACCCACCTACTCCGCGGAGCTGATCTAGCAGGGCGATTGGACGACTTTCGTCCATTGAACGAGTTAATTCTGAACACCCTCGAGTCCCTCCTTAATTATCGCTGGCACCCTCGCTCGAAAATAGGCACAACTACCGATCTCTAAGGGAGGCTTGGGGATCCCGGATCCACTTATCTCGGCTGGGCCAGTTAAAGTCTCCTCCCTTCTTCGATCTACGAACAATGCCATGGCACTCCTAGACGAGGCCGACGCAGTGCGGTACAAGGAGCTCACAAGACGCCTACAAGAAAAGCTAAAAACAATTTACAGTGGTGTCCCGGATAACCTCGAAGCCAAAATGACTGGAGCCCATTGCTGAACGACGAAGTGTATCGCGACTTACTCGCGGACGCTATTGACGACCCCACAGAGGCTCGCCTTCGGGCGGTCGCCGCTAAGGGATCCGGGGTCTGGTTGCATGCGCTTCCAAGCGCCTTACTGGGCAACCTTTGAACGACGAAACGACCCGAATCGGGGCAGGTCTTCGCCTCGGTTGTGATCTTGTCTCCCCTCACCAATGCAAACTTGGCCAACTCTTTGAGAGATTAGCCCATCACGGGATGCACGATAGCTCCGATCAAGCGGATTCTTCTCTTTTTGAAAGCCCCAGAGTCTTTCCGCCGACAATGGAAAGCGGCCAGACAGGGTGTCTCTTACCCGTTTCAGCCGGGGCAGGGTGCTTGTCCGGGACCCCACACTCACCGCCTTATTAGCACCTTCTATGGTCGGTGGCGGCGCGGTCTCAGTCGGTTACGCTTGTAATACAAAGAACCTCGCGAAATATGCGTCGGTAAGTAGCTGAACCTTGCAACACCGGAAATAACAGGTCTGCGGCTAATATGAGGCAGCGCCTCGATCTCGACGTCCAACGCAGGAACGCGGTATCTGTCCGGGACACGCTGTTCAATGGGTGGTTCCAGCCCATTTTTTACGAGGTGGAGTGATATCTCTCGTGCACACGTTATCAGGAGACAATTGTCACTCCACTTATATTCTTATTAAAAATGGTTTTTGTATTTATGCGTATGTTTAATGCTGTAAATGGTTATCCAGAAGCGAGAATTGATTTGTGCAAGACTGTTACACCAGCGTTCTAAACAGTATTTTCTTAAACACGCATTTATTTCCTAATTAAGCTATAAATATGATGTATTTTTACTTCCTGCTGTCTATGTTTCCGAGGTTCTTGGTATCCTTCTCAGTTCTAAGGCAAAATGGAGTCAAGGTGTCATGTGGGTGTCTGCAAACTGATTAAAGATAGCAGCTCAATCAATTGCGAGACCTTTTACTACCATTGCAAATCGTTTGTTTGAGTCTGGAAGGTTACCATGGTTGAAGGATATGGCAGTTCCTTTTTTCCTTTATTTAAGAAGAAGGGGGAGCCGCGCAATCAGTTATAGGCCATTCTCGTTTGTTGATTATATCTCAAAAGTCATTAAGGAACTGTGTGAATGACTTTCACAGAGTAGGTCGACTGACCTCGCGTTGACCCACTTATGGCAGTGAGTGTCCGATTCAGTCGAGGTATATAAGTTTTGTTCCGCAGTCTTTTTTGACGTGTCGCTGGCTCCTTCCAATGATCTTGATCATTCCATCTTGTTTCAGATGCTCGCTCAGCTAGCGGGTTGCTCCGCGCCAGCTGTTGCCTGGCTTAGATTCTATCTCTCAGAACGGCGACAGGTGGGACGGGCTCGTCGAATGGGTCCTCGGGGCAGCAGATTGTTAGCGGCACACCTCAAGCGTCGGCTATCAGAGCTTTTATGTTCCCTATTTATTAAAATTATTTTTTGCTATTACGAATCCAGACACAAAACCTTAGTTCTGATATAGCTTTTGCTGATGACACGACGCAACTGTGGAGTGAATAATCAGAATTGTGGCGTGGCGCATCCGCCTACGCCTCGCGACCGGAGGAGACACATAGGTGCGCGGGTTAGAGCCCCACCCTTGCACATTTGTATTTCTGGGGGTTCATCTACAAAGCAATGCGACAAGCGGTCCAGTAAACGTTAAATCTTGGCTGGGGGAGCCCAAAAAAGAGACTGCTGAGTGCCTGGGGCTCGTTCTCCAGGAAAACATGAAGAGGCATACCCACCCAGATTATACTGCACTCAAGCGCTATGCTGTATTATCTGCGCTGCGTAGGATTAAATTAAGTGGGGACTCCACAGAGAGCTTGTTTCAGATAAACAGAATGTATATGCTCTTAGAGCCATTGTCTTCTAGGAGACAAAGCAATTTGGCCCGTGATTTGTTCAGTCGATTTTCTCTAGTCGCGGCGGAGAGATATTTACACGCTGCGGGTTTCTATGTTCACCTATATAATTTTCCGAAGTATTGAACGTACTGAGATCGCATTTCCGCCTCACAACATTCCCTCTTCGCTCGCAGAGTAAAAATTATTTTTATTTCGAAGTTTAAATTAGGCCTGTGATCTAGGTATATCCTAAATTGGTTGGAGTTGTAGTGCGTTGTATAGGGGAACGCCCGCTCATAAAAGATGGTTATACTTTATTGACTGTGTTTTACCTGTTGTTGTATATTATGAAGGTGTTATACGAGTGGACTACGATGTTTGCATGCATGCGTGAGAGCGCGTTGCCTCATATATAGGCGGCGTTGTAACAAACTCACCAAACGCTGTTTAGAAGACCTTTGTATGAAGTGCTTATACAAAGCATTTCTTAGATTTTTATTAGTGTGATTTTCTGCTTCTTTGTTTAATTTACTTTACTTTTGTCTACTGAGAACCTAAACGTTGTAATATGCAGTTCCGTGAATAAACCACATTTGAGAGACTATATATATATATATATATATCTATATATATATATATATATATATATATATATATATCTATATATAATATATTTGAGTAAAAGACACATCACGTCGTATTGAAATTCAAAGTCAAGTCTTCTTCTTGACAAAGTTGTCTTTGGTTGTGGGGCCGCCACACTTGCCGGCTGCAGGTACAAGACCACGCCTCCATTGCTCTCCCTGATTTGTTTTCGAGTCCACAATATTTCATGTTGTTATTTTCGCATTGGAATTGTTAGGTGATGTCGGACTGCTGACCGATTTGTTGTTCGGCTACATCTAGAACAAAGTCAGTGCCCGCCAATACATTTCCATAGATACCAAACGCGGTTGCTGTGAAATAGTGCACGTCTTACGTTTTATTCATGATGGATCGTCATCACGTCAGCTAGGGCAATTCTAGTCTAACATCGGTACCACTTATTGCTAGCATGTTGACTGGGACTTCAGTCCGGGCTGATTTAGCCGAATTCCTGTCATGTTGGTGAGCCAGGAGGAACTTCAATCCTTATACGTTTGTGCACAGTCCCACAAAGGCTCTTAGCCAATGCGGTGGGGAAACTACAATCTGGCTGGATTGTGCGTTTAACGTTAGGACCAATTAGATCATTGAGACATGCTCTTACGACCATATAATCTGTGTCTGGCATTCACTTATGCTTCCGATGCTCGCGGAAAACAGCTGCGCCGACAACGTCCCGCCAAGATATGCAGCGTTGATGTCGAGAACATGTAGTTTCTGTACGCTGTTAATTTAATGGAAATAGCTAATTAATTTCTAAATCATCAGTCCATCGTTTGGCACTGTAGTATTTCGTATGCAGCGCAGGGCAGGAAGATGGATATAGATTCGCCAAGCCTTCGAAGACGAGTATGTTCAACAATGCATGTATTACAGAAATTTAGTTTCGTTTCGTGTGCTCGCGTACGAGTCGTCAAAGTGCATCTGGAAGAAAGGACGTCAGTATGTTGGTACTTTAGTTTTAAACATCTGCGCGGCGATTGAGAGAACTCGGGAAAGTGTTCGAAAAGTGTATTCCATTTTGGAACAGCAATGTTGCATGGCTTTTGTACATTGGTCGATGCTGGCCTAAAGTAGGTTTAGACAGACCTCTCGAAGGCATCAATCACTACGATCATCTCAGCCTCAACGTTTGCTATCTGCTTAGCCACAGCCTCGTGGCGTCGTGCGCTTCTCGACATAACTTTCCACCGTACGTTAATAAACCTATATGTTGCAGATGACTTAGCAGTGAACGTAAACATTTTATCTAGTGATTAGTTAATAGTTGTTATACATATATAAATATATATACATATATATATATATATATATATATATATATATATATATATATATATATATATATATATATATATATATATATATATATATATATATATATATAGCCTGAATGAAAATTGACAAGGTAAGGCAAAGCAATAAATTTATTTTAAATTTAACGGGAACCGCTTTTATTGCTCAAACGCTCGTCATATTACTCGTCTCATAGCAATGCCCATAGCGTATAATTATTGAAGTTGTTGTTTGACAAACACCTGCACTGCATCTTTCAGTTTGTTTTCTGAATGAAAACGCTTGCCTTAAAAACTTGACTTGAGTGTCCAAAAGCACATGGCCAAGTCTAAAGACACATGGCGACAAACTCAGACTGTACGCTGGATGCCTGAACACTTTCCGATGGAATTCTAAACTTTTATTTAATAATTTCATTACCAGCAAACCCCTCAATCGTGTCTTATGATTTTTTCTAGCAACAATACATTTAATGTCGACCACGGTGTTTGTTTAATCTGGTCTAGGCAGATTCGATATTGATATACTCGATATTTTGGCCTTGCAAGATAATTCGTGCATCTGTTGGTGTTCATAGTTGCTTGTCCTAAACAGTGCTGACCATCAACAGCTACCATTTGGCAATAAATATCGGCATTGTAATCACCTTATGACTCGTACTGGACGCAGCATAAATTCACTCTACACGAACAGGTTCATCTGTTATACGCGAACTGCGGTACACTCATCAAACACTCTGGTACAAGCCTTTATGTTGGCGCTGGTGTAGTTGCTTCAACTATGACGCTGCCACATGTATCAAAGTTTTCCATTTGGAAAAACCGTATACTGCATATTCCGCAATGAAAGAACCTGTCGGTCGACTGAGGTCGGAATAGCCAGCTGAGGCCAGATGAAAAGGCGTTCACCTCGTGGGCACGTGGTCTCCTCGTCTGGGTTGTTACGATGTCATGTACACAGGCCAGAAGCTACGTTCAAAATTCGAACGGGAGGTGGGTGCGGGCACTCGACTTGCCGAGAACCGAAAATTGACGAAATACCAGGAATTAAAGCCGCAATTCATAGTTCAGTCGATTGCCATAGAGACCTTTCCGGAGAGTCATTGCTGCAGCTCCGGACCCCCGCGCTAGCGAATACCTGTTCCAGCGCATATCGACTGTGTTTTAGGACGGCAACGCTGCGGCTCATAGTACTGCTTATAGTACTGTTCGCCTAAAGTACTGTTCTATGGAGATCTAGGCCCCATCAGAGAGTAAAGCTTAAGAAGGGAGGTGCGTTTAGTGGGTAGGGGTCTCAGTGGGCTAACATCCATAAGCTGGGGTCGAGTCCCACACTGCTCGAGATGGAAAGTGGGAGCTTCTCCTTTTTCTATTCGCAGCAATAGTACGTAAAAGTATTTAAACCTTCTCCATAAAAAAAAACGCTGCGGCTGTGGAGTGCATCTCTTCCGTCAGCCGTAGGGCTTCTGAGGATATATATATATACATATATTTATATATATATATACATATGTATATATACATTTGTTTTTCGTCTTTTCTCTCTCTCTCTCTTTATGTATATATATATATGTAGGTTTACGCTTGGGATTTTAGTGTGCTATTTTGAAGATGCCGCTTGTCGATAGAAAATAATCGCAATTATTGTAGCCTAACTACGTTCGCTTAGGAGAAATGCCGGGGAACGTAGTCAATACGCACAATGGTAGACTTAATGACTACAATAGCGTACTAACGAGCTAGTAAGCTTACGGGCAGTTCAAGTAGTAATTTTTAACTGCAAACGCCCCTTCCATCGATCGGAATGGAAAGCCACTAACGAAGGGCTGCTAGCGGGAGCGTGTCAAGAATCATTTTCGCTGTGTCGTGCAGAACTTCTAAGGCAATGCGCTGCATCAGGAACGCTGTGGATCGTTTGTCTCCGTTCGATTTTTCGATTTTCTACCCGACTGTCCGCGCTATGGCCATGGCCTCCCGTCCCCATATGCCTGTAGTCTCAATGATATAACGGCTCGAGCCGCACGGCAAAACCCGCCTGTCTGAAGGCTTTCACGAGCACATAACTTACGGGATGCTCGCGTCATGAGTACCGCTTCCTTGCAGCTCAGCTTATGCTGAGCCTTACGCTGGACCTAGGCGGAGGCTGCATACGGTCCTAGGTTCCGTACGGTTTGACAGTAGGGTGCCGGATTGTACAAATTGCTATACAGTCCGAGTTTGTCAGGCTTGCGGCTATGCAACCTTCGCTGCAAAACTTAGCTTTCGCCAGGAATTTTGTTTTCTACGCCGATTGCTTGCCCCTGTCTCCTCTCCTCATCTGGGCCTGAGTCACAGAAACTAAGCTGCCACGCCTGAACGGCTTTCGTCTTAATGAACTACGAATGAAGAGATCCTGTTAGAGGAAGGCTTGAACAATTCCCTAGCAGGCGAACGTGGACGAGATAAATACAGGTAGAGCAAGGCTGGAGGAGACCACCGAGGTTGACCGGTAAATGGAGCTAGCTGTAGTGAATGAAATATTCAGACACTTCTCTCATTGTAGCAGAATAAAATGAGCTGCTAAAGGTCTGCGGATATCTCAAAGGCTGGACTTGCTCTCAGAAAGTATGTGACTCTTTGCACGCCAGGCGAATGACGCAGCAAGAGTAAAGCTGCCTGGCAGCTTATTAGGGGTAGACAAGCTTGCATACGCGAAAGACAATACGCCATACGGTGTACAAGGCTATGTGTTTCTTGTTGAAACACAGCGGCGCTGAGGAATTTTAGACTGTCCTGGCGACAGCCTGGGAAGGTGTTGGCGAAGGCCGTGGTGGCACATTGAATTTTATCGTCTGTCATCCCATATTCTTACGACACCGGTTACATCAGCGAAGTTTTTCAGCAGGCACCCGGCGCCTGCTGCAATAGACTTATCGGTAAGAATGTGACTTTGGCGATGAGCGGATGCGAGCGAAATCCGTATAGATGCGTCAAGTGTCGCGAAGTTTTCCTTGATCTGGCTGATATTGTCACTTCTGCAAGCCTCCAGGTAGAAAGTCCTGCCCGGTGGCGTGGTGGCGTTCGTCTGCGCCTCGCGACCGGAGGAGACACATAGCAGGTGCGCGGGTTCGAGCCTCACCGTTGCACATTTGTATTTATGGGGGTCGTCCGTCTGTGAAGCAATGCGCAACGCAGTCCTATGGACGTTAAATCTTGGCTAAGAGTCAGCCCCGAATGTACTTTTAGGTAGAAAGTCTTAAAACCGAAAAGAAGGAGTTGGTTTCGTGCTTTTGTTAAGTTCGACAGTGCCACAATCTTCAAGACCTCGAGAAGCGTGCCTGTTTCGGCGGGAAGATGATACCGGCATTGCTGCAGAATGCATAGCAGATCAGTTAGGTGGACCCTCGATACGTTCTGATGAGCCAAAATAGCCGGTGGGCTACCCATATGATAGCGGTGGTTGCGGCCGATCCTGTGAGAGGTCATTAACAAAGCGTGCAGCGAAAAAGTACATCCTCGGTCTTGAAAAAGTCTCGCACGCTAATAAAAAAATAAATATATATATATATATATATATCTGTAAATGCATGTGTCGGCGTCGTCTGGGGGCGTAGGGTTGTCACCTACATGTCATGCTGCCGCTCGAAGCGCCCCTTATATAAAAGGGTGTCATGTGTACTTAGGTATATACGTCAACCAAATAAAAAAATAATTTATCCATAAAGTTTCGTGAGACTAAAAACACAAGGCTAAGTCAATCAGGCAAGCAATTATTCATTCAACTGCGCAAATCACACAGGCCTTCCAGACAGGCACGCTACAATGAAAACATTCAGTCGCAGTTCATTCTCTATGTACGTGCCCGTTTCACTGACGACTCATTGGCGACCGACTCGCAGAGTGCACTCACTCAATGCTGATCTGTGTGTAGCTAGTCTATTAGCTGGCATCAAGCTGAAGTAGTATATATATATATATATATATATATATATATATATATATATATATATATATCTATATTCTGCACGGCCGTTATCATCACGTACGACTCGTATTACAACAAACGACATCTACGATCTACTATAACTGTTCCAATCTTTCGTCGGCTTGCTTTGCATCCACAATTGTGACTCGGCCAAAATGGCTTCGGTATACACTGATGTTTGACGCGTTGTTGTTTTAACAGAGTCATCGCCGGCAACTGGCGAGGTGGCCTCCGTTTGCGTCGGAGGAGGCGACGACACGCAGAAACAGAAGGTCCGGCGACGGCACTTCATTTCAGTGCTTCACCGTGTCGCTGGTAATGTTAGTACTATGTGTTGTTGCTGTTGTTGTTGCTGTTGCTGTTGTTGTTCTCGTCGTCATTGTTGTTGTTGTTGTTGTCCTCGTTGTCGTTGTGGTTGTTGTCGTCGTTGTCGTTGTCGTGGAAAGGAAAGGGCAACTATGCCACAAATCAGTACTCTCACCGAGGTGTCTAGTGTAGGACTAAAGGTTTATGCACGAAGCTGTCAGCACTCTACCTGGACTTATCTCGGCTGCAGTATGCCTTCACGAGGCAGGATTATGACGATAACAACGATGATGCTGATAATGTTTTCAATTCCATATTGTTGATTGTAGATTAGGATGGATGGAAGAATGGCGAGCTTAGCTTCACATTGGCAACGGTGATCGTGTGTCAACAGTCCATCTCCACGAAAGGGTTGTCTCCCTGTTCAGTGGCTGTCCAGTGGCCACATCCCCATGGCTCAATGCCTTCTTTCTCAACAACAACAACAACAACAAAGGCCCCCCGTTTACCTCAGTCACCACTAGCGCTGCCACGGTTTGGTTGCCATTTAGACTCAACATTTACGACGACGACAACAACAACAACAGCGACAACAACGACGACAACAACAACAATTGCTTCCAGAGACAATGCTCTATCTGCGCCTCTTGTCCAGAGCACTAAAGCGCGCAGGCGCCCATCAAAGCGTCCTGATAACGCTCTGTTTATTACAGCCATCCACAGCTAGCACAGCGAAATCACCCGCGATAATTCCCTTTGTTTGTGTGACGTAAACAGAGGAAAAAAGCGGCAGGGACAACACTGGTAACGATGGCGTTGTCGTTGACGACGACGACAACAACAACAACAACATCAACATCATCGGTCACAACGACGCGCGCAAAGTTAAATAAAAAGGGCATTTCTAAATGCCCCTTTTACTTAGCTCCGTAGCTAGTAGCTCACCGCGATGACAATTTGCAACTAACAGGTGACTTCCTGTATCATCGTTGTTGTCCCTTTATATATATATATATATATATATATATATATATATATATATATATATATATATAGGGAGCCTTATCTGTTGCTCGTTTCGCAATCGCAATTGCGCACTTCAAAGGCGAGCAGTTGACAAATTTTTCACAGTAAGCTGGTTAAATTCGTTTTGTCACTCAGGGTCGGCCCGTTGATTGCGATTCTTCTCGTCGGTTTAACGCAAGTCATTTGCCACTAGTCTAATTGCCGTGTCAGCGGTAACCGTTTGATCATATACGCAGCTCGTTGCTCGTTAACTCATATATGGATGCATGGATGGATGGATTTACAATTCGCTTGACATGGACACATGCTTAAATACACATGTCACTCTACCTGTCCTGCAAACCTGCCTAGTGCTAGAAGTGAACACAAATTGTTTTTGTTTTCGCAGGCAACGAAGCTATACTTGCAGTACTTAATCTGTACGTGCATTTTCGACTGCAGCATTTCGTACTGCAGTTACCGCCTACAGGCAGTATCTACGACAAGTTTATTTCTACACGCACTGTACGGAAAGGCGATACCTTTGCTCTTGTGGCAAACTAAACAAAAATCTCCATCTCCAATAAGCGCCAAACAAAGAGTCAAACAAACAAAACTACATCCCGTCCTTGTATTGACTTTCCATCGCACTAGCGTTCATGTGAGTTGGGTGGTAGAAATACAAGGCACACTCAAATGACGCTCTGGAGACTAGCAGCGGAGCCGATAAGGCGACGGCCCTCTGATGTCCAGTTTGACAGTAATAACAATAGCAGCGATAGCAACAACATCGACAACAACAACGACAACAACAACAGCGACAACAGCAACAACAACAACAGCGACAACAGCTACAAGAACGACGACAACAACAAAAACAGCGACAACAACAACAGCAACAGCAACAACAACAACAACAACAAAAACAGCGACAACAACAACAACAGCAACAACAACAACAACAACAACAGCAATAACAACAATATCAACAACAACAACAGTAACAACAATATCCACATCAACAACAACAACAACGACAACCGCAAGTCAAGGACATCGTGCGAGCAAGAACGTAAAAGAGACAAAATCAACCAAAGGCGAGCGGACGTGCGGGGGTGACGCACGAACCAACCTCCCCCTCCCTGTTCAAGCGATGCCTAGAACGCCTGAGCATCGTCGTTGTTGTTCCGTTGCTCAAATTCTACCGGTTTTGCTGTTGCTATTGTGGCTTCTGATGTCGCCGATGTTGCTTTTGATGCTACCGTCACTGCAGTTGTCGTTATTGTTGCCTTGGTTAATTGCCGCTCGATCGTCACATCGACAAGCAGTTACTGTTGTTGCTCCTGTATAGACAGGCAAAAAAGCGTTCGTCAGCGGTTTAGATTTATTATTATTATTATTATTATTATTATTATTATTATTATTATTATTATTATTATTATTAATTATTAATTATTAATTATTAATTATTATTATTATTATTATTATTATTTTACACGTTAAACTATGTTACAGTTGTGAGATCGGAACGTACTATTGCAAATTCTTTAAATAATTACTTCAATCCATGGCGCCCAAAATAGATGTCTCGTTCCCTCTGCAAGCGGCCAAAGATAACGCTTGCCTAAAGGATTGACCCTCTCTTCGGTCGCTTGTGACCTTCTGAATTCGCTTACTTAAATCTTTGAGAAATACTTCGGTTCCCTTGCTGATTGGTCCTCGAGCCTCGATGGGAATAGGTACAAAAAGTATATCTTGTTTCCAGTCGAGCGTATTTAACCCGTTTTCTGGCGTCCGCCTGCTTCGCTACCCACCCCGGTTCAACTGAGCTGTGATCTAAATAGGAAGCCGCGGTTGTGCACGAAACCGCTGCATCGTCGGTTCAAGTGAAGATGGTATACCGGCTTTCCTAAGAGACCTTATAATCACACTGTTTAGTTCAGTATGCCTGGACGATCTTCCAGCGCTCTTCGCGCAACGCAGTGGGTGTAGGCCACTGGAATCTACTATTTCTCCACACGGCTCGCACTGAAACGGCTCGCAGACGGGAGCGCCGATTCTAAGTGCTGACATCATGCGGAAAAAGTTGAAATCCAGCATGGTTCCGAGCTGAAGCGAGGGTAAGGCTTTAAGCTAACCCCTACTAAAATTATCTAGGGTCGCTAAGGATACGGCGCGGTCTCTTCGGGAAAAAGCCCCTCTAAGATATCACTGCCCTTGCTTTTGCTTTTAAGCTCGTCAAGGCTATATTGGCTAAAATGTTCTTGCAAAGGGCCTGGGTCCAGCATGATTCTGATAGTGCCCCGTGCTTTACTGGTTTCATGTCTTATTTGTGGTCAAACTGCCTCCTCCTAACGAGGCTGCCACCGCACTAAATCAGACCAGTGAAGCAGCGTAGCAGACCGAAGCTAGGTCAATGACACTTTTTATTCCCAGACCTTCACGTATCGGAAGACTTGCCCTCACCCAGGTGGTCTCTTCTAAATTGACGTTTAGGACTTCACTAAGTATGTCTCTGCTAACGTCATCATTCGCGATTAATTCTTCAGGGAAAACCAAAACAGGGTTTGCACACAGTATGTAGTTAAACATTGAAGATCCCAGGCTATACTCCAAATGCACAGCGCCTGAGGATGCAAGCGTGTCAGTCGTGGCCGAATTTTGGTAAACACTTTTTTCTTCATAGAGAGTGTATGTGAAATTCCACAAATTTCTAAGTTTTTTTTTATCTCTACACGCGTGATACCAGAGAGTATTTCTGTAATAGTTTAGTTAGTAAAAAAAAAATTTAGTATTTCTGTAACTTTGCCAGACCATAGGCAAAAGCTCTGGACTTCATCAGTGCACCCAGTATCATATCCCTTCTTATTTTTTTCTTTTTCCTCTTCTTCTTGTTGTTGTGATGATGATGATGATGATGAGGATTATTATTATTATTATTATTATTATTATTATTATTATTATTATTATTATTAGTATTAGTATTATTATTATTATTATTATTATTATTATTATCCGAGTCGGCAGTAATGTGAGGCGTCGATCGCATCGGTCTGTCTTGCTGCTTGATCCAGGCGAGATATTTGCCAAAGTGTCACCTAACGCTTGCGGAAGAGACACGACCACAAAGACGATGATTCTCTGATTGCTTCGCACACATTTCTGTGGCACCAGCCGAAGCATCGCTTATCCCTTTTCCTTTCACATAAGGAAAATACTTAATTATGCCTTTGATAGCGAGCGATGGGCGACCAAGGCGTACCCTCCACGTATGAGTACCATCGTGGTCGCAATATGCAATCGCAAACAAATGCATAATCGTCTTGCGCAAAAGACCAACACAATGTGTGGGTGGGTTTCCCTACAAGAAATCCATCGTTCCGGCAACTTGCCAAAGTGTTCCTCGGAAGGGGCCTATACGAACTCTGTACGCGCGTATGTATCTACATCGTGTGTAGACATGGTTATTTGCTAGTGACCGTTTAGTTTTCTGGTTGTTCTGTTACTGCATCTCACGTGTCATTTGACCGGGGCATTCATATATACATCTATATATATATATATATATATATACATGGAGAGAAAGCTCCTTTGAAATGCCGAATTAGTTACAGATAGTTGCATATATATATATATATATATATATATATATATATATATATATATATATATATATATATATATATGTGCTTGCGTGTACGGTGTGTGTCTGTGATTGGTGAAGATGCGCAGAAATGTCTGAGCTGTCGATATCGCCAGACGAAAAATTGCGCCATTCATTCAGGGTTGGGGCATTGGGCTTGCTTGGTTGCTCTGTTGACCCGAGAATCAGGTATGATACGATAAACGAACGATGATCGCATGCTTAGCCTTTGTTTTTTCTGGTTGTAGAGCACTAGATATCTATGGGTCGCTACAAGGCAGTTACATGAAATAGTTACGTATTTCTACGTATGTTGGGCGTTGTCAGCTGATCCAGGTCCTTTGCAGATTGAATTCCTCCCATGTGTTTGGTGAGTTTTGTTGCCAA
Source organism: Dermanyssus gallinae (assembly GCA_003439945.1). NCBI lineage: Eukaryota > Metazoa > Arthropoda > Arachnida > Mesostigmata > Dermanyssidae > Dermanyssus > Dermanyssus gallinae. Next base: position 16,196 of record QVRM01002902.1, on the reverse strand, counting down.
AAGCGCTACAATTCGCTCGAGACATATAAAACGATTTCAGCTGCCACTGTTTCTATGCAACGCTAATCTCCTGTCGCAAGATCTCCATGCCAGAGAAGATTTTACTGCCGTATTGAGCTTTTCCTAAGCAGGACTTAACGTTAAATTCTGTAGGCTTAGAGCCAACCGCCGCGGGTAAAAGTAAACTTAAAAAACAATATATTGTAGCATTGCATCTTTAGCGCACTTATTATAAACGTTCTTTCGTTCAACGGGAGAACGTCAGAGAGCAAACAGCGGGCAGAATCGTCGCACTGTGCAGATTGCGGCAGTTCACATAGTGCGATTGTATCAAGTCGCTTATTTATTCATACTTTTGTGTCGTGCTTCTACAAATGTCAGTACATGAAGTACGGTCATGTACTGGCTAACCGCAGCAAGAAGGTCATAGTATACGTTTGAATATCCCATTCTTAAAATAGCTAATTTTATTGTTGACTTATGCCATTTTTTAAAGAAAATAATAATAGGCGGTTGTTAGTTTAGACAGTCTACAAGTTAAGAGTTCAATTATTCTAAGACAGAACTACTGATGATAATAATAAAAAAAAAAATAATAATAATAATAATATACATGTTTTGTAGTTTTGCTGAGCACGCCTTTATATACAGGATTATTGTTTTTGTCTTATTTGGTTTCAAAATGATAGCAGGCAGATCAGTTGACGTCGATCAAGTTTATTGCTATGCATGTTACATGTATGTACCATGATGGGCTTTCTTTCTTCGTACACAGACACCGTAAAGGCATTGTGTATTGTGATGTTTCGCTCCGGCGATATCCGATGTTCTCTGTCGTCGCTGCAACTTCTGGTGTTACTATTGCCGAGGTCTGTCCCGTCAGATACGGTGGCAAAGTCTCTTTTAGTAGACGCATTTCCTCTGAAGCCATGAGGTGTGACAGGCAGACGCCTGAGGTGCCGCCTCTGCCTTCACCACGGCCGGCGCTACTGCAAATGCAAGTGCTGTTGACGTCTACGAACTTAAAACCGGCGACTTCCGAAATAACCGTGACAGCGGCGTCTCGCCGGAGAATTTCCACAGTGGCCGACGGCAAGCGTGCATCTCCGTCATTGATCGTATTGAGGATCTCCTTTTAGTAAAAGAGAGAGAGAACGAAACAGAGGGAGAAAGAGCGTGTATCTCCTCTTGTGTATTTGTCGCGTTTCGCTTCTTCATCTTTATCATTTGGCAGAGCGAGCTAAACAGCCTCGAGTGACTCCGTCCTGGATTGTCCCGTCTGCATACGTCAGCATGTTAGCGTTGATGATCTCAAGGACTTGTCTATATATATATATATATGCTAGGTGAGTTAAATATATAGTAGAAATGTCTGTCCGCGATTTCAAGAAGCTCACGCCGAGCACAGCGCATGAAAAGTCCGTGTTCTTCGAAAGAAACAAAATCAAATACCATATGAATTGGTTTCGAAATGTGTATGGTGCAGGCAGCGTAGGTGTGACATTTCAGATCCTTCCGTGATAATAGAGCAAAACGAGTACCGTGTGGTAAATCAATTTTTCTTCTGCAAAAGCTTAACGGAAATCAAATCAAAGTTAGATGTGGTTTACGGGGCCAGTCGTCAAGTGACTGCATATTAAAGAGAAAATATGAGTACCGAGGAGGCTAAAAGCAACTTCAAATGAGAGAACTGAGCACTAACCATTGTGCAGTACATCAAGTCTCGCATTAAGCGTTATGCATAAACAAATAACGCAAGGTACCTGTCGCACGGGGAAGAGTAGAGAGATTAATTGACACGCATGTCAGTTTCGGAGAGCAATTTTGAACCTTTAGGGCGAAAACCGCAGGATTTTTTGAACTGATTCATGACCGCTACGTCATCTGGTTCTACTACTTTACTAGAGAGAGGGAAGAAACCACTAGGTATTGGACCCTTAGCGGCGAACGACCTCCCACCAGGATAAAGAAGCACATCTCGACCGGAAAGGTTTTGGCGACCGTTTTCTAGAATGCAATTTATGTGTTATCTGTCGTGAACAAGTATTTTGACGCTAAAGATGCGGAATAGTTTGCTGGTTCATAGGATAAGGGCTATTCAATATAGCTAAACTAAGTGTGTTGAGTTTCAGGGAGACTATGTGGGGTGCGCAGTCATTATATAATTATTTTTTATAGTTTATCCTATAAACCACCTGTTAGTGTATATATATATATATATATATATATACGCTTATCTACTACATATACTTGGCTACGTCAACCACTTTTATGTCCATCCATCGCCGTTTAGATATATCGGCTACACTGAATTTTCTCTCAAGTTGGAGTCAATCCTGCCATAGTTTAGATGTTTGGGTAACTTTGGAAAACAGGTTGGAAGTTCAAAGGGGTCATTAAACATTTTCTGACGTGGAATAATTGCTAGGCTAGATTTTAATACAGGACTGCTGAGACCCGATAGAGCTATACGTGTAAAATGCGAACCTGATCCATGTAATGCTTGGTCGGTTAATACTTTCCTCTTTTCTTCTTCTACAGATGCTTTAAATGCCACCAGCTAGTTCCAGCGCTCACAAATAGATGATAGAATCATACCGCATTGAACATTGCTCTCACAATCATTCCAAACTCGTAGGGGACGGAGGGTAGCCTGGAATGCAAACCAATCTCCTTAAAAAAATTGCATTCGTTCGTTAAAACACAACAAGAGATAGCCGAACCACTCCTGCAGTATGAGCAACATAATAATTAGGGCTGACACTTGCGGACATCGGCAGGGAGCCTACGGGAACCTTGTTCAAGAATCTTGCAAAATGTTTGAAGAATTGAGTATAGAACGGCGAACGAGTTACCGGTACAGTTGTCACCCTAGAAAGCGTTCTATAAAAAGTTAAGGGCGAATGCGTTACCGGCGATCTGTTTGCTACTTAGATGTGGACATCAACTCGACCTTCAACGACGTCTCGAATGCCTAAACAAACTAGAGCTTCTATTTCATATATTTAATTACTATAAATACGAGTAGAAAATTAGCTTATATATTATAAAATACCTGGCATTTTTAAGCAGCTACTATATATATATATATATATATATATATATATATATGCTAAACGTGTTTTCCCCACGCAGCATAATGCCTGCCTTAAAAACACCGAACAACTTTCACTGGGGTAACAAATAGCATCGACAACTTAACGACAGCACAACTGCGAACATAGCGTGCTAGTGTATGTGTGTGTGTCTTCGTTAACATATTCAAGGAGGCTGCCAGGTCGCGTGAGGAAAAACGCACATTTGCGCTATGCTTGTAATTGTCGGATTAGATGGACTTCGTTGCGGGGCATAGATCACACGCGGTCAGTTAGAGATGCCGGCTGGCTGCAAGTGCAAAATGGACAAGGAACGAGAGAAATACATTGTTAGATAGACGTTCTTGGCGTGCTAATCCGCCTCGTTTCTTCTGTCTTACGACGTCCCCACACTCTCTTACGTTAGCTCTCCCTCTCGATTTGTGCCCCTCTGTATCTTCCTTCCCCTTCTATCTCTTTATCTCTCTTTTCCACTTTCTCTGTCTCAATATCGATCCGATTAGTACTTGTTGTAGTACTACGAATCCTTGACAGAAGAGGGCGCAGGGCAACAGAAACAGCCAAAGATTGGAACACAGGTTGTGTTGTTGTTGATGATGATGATGATGTTGTTGTTGATGATGATGATGTTGTTGTTGTTGTTGTTGTTGTTGTTGTTGTTGTTGTTGTTGTTGTTGTTGTTGTTGTTGCTGCTGCTGCTGCTGCTGCTGCTGTTACTGCCGTCATCATCATTTGTGGCTGGTGGCTGCTGGAACGGCAGCGGCAAAAGCAAACGTCGCTGCGGCTTTAACCGTGTGACGATGTCGTACCTCACGGCGCCGTCTCATCTTCGTCTTGGCAGCCAGGCGGCCAGGAGTGGGGGAGCGGCGGGAGGTTCAACATCTGAGGCCAGTCAACCCCCAGGCCGCGTTACTGACGGGGCCTTCCCTCACTGATGGGCCCGATCGGCACATGGCCACGATCGATGCTCCCGCTGGCCGCTGACGTTAGACTGACGCAGATGCGGTTATCAACGGTGCGACAATAACAAACACATCATGGCCGTTTGACTAAATGCCACGACAAACGGTCAACATTAACACGTAGTTGGTTGAAAAATCCAAACTGTTATGTAGATATATATATATATATATATATATATATATATATATATATATGTATATATATATATATATATATATATATATATATATATATATATATATATATACGCATCTATCTACGTATTGTAGCGGCCAAACAGCATTGAGGTTTCTGTGATAGTACTTTTACTACTACCGAGACACGCATGCCTAGAAACATGGCTCCAACTTACGTGTGCAAAACGGGTAAAGATGCGTAGACAGAGACTGAGTTTTTGTACGGCGTCGCAAGCGACGTGGATGAGCGAGACTGCAAGCACTATTGGATGTCGTCGTAATTTGTATTTAATTTTTTCCACCTGACACCAATGTTAGCTAACTGACACACACTGATCGTTGTAACCGATATATTACTTACTGATTTAAGTTTAAGTAATGCTATATTTGCTTATTTAAGGCCACACGGTAGCAAATATAATTCGGCTTCCGTAGTTCTCATTAGCATTTGCCTAGATTCGAGGCGATTAAGTGAAGAAAAATCGTACAATAGAAGAGCCCTTATACTGCGTGTATTACGGACTGTTTGCCGGAAACGGTGCACGCATAGCCTGATCGAACCTGATTTTGTAGATGCAACCCTTTATTTAATAAAAGTAACTTCGTTTTATGTTACATGTATGCTACGTAGTACTTTCGGCCGACTGCGGTACGCAAGGAACCACCCACGAAGTCGGGACCGATTGTCACGGATACGACTGACGTCCTCTAATTTGGTCATCACTCTAAACTATGAAGTAGATTAGGCCAATTTATTTGTTTGTTAAAAAAGTAGTTTTACTAGCCAAACTAAACTACGCCCCATCTTCGCGTCTAAGATACCGACACTTTTTCCTCTCAGCGTGTCGTTGGAATTTTGCCTGCCGACAATGTCATAGACCACGATTAAAAAAACGTGCTGGATCTTTGTGTGATGCATATCGAATGCCGCGAGATGTTTGCCACACGTTGCATTTTATGCAATTCGCGGTTTCTACAAAACTAGTGACTAAGTAAGATTGGGTGTTGAGCAAACAAATTAAAGGCGTGGGTCTACACGCTTTCTAGGGGCGTATGTCACTTAAATGATCTAACTTGCGTTAGTTATTTCTATAAGACGGACATTTCAGGCTGAGTTTGGTAGATTGACGATACTATGTGAGACAGACTTTCAGGGCGCAATGCTACGTTGCACACCAACCTCCGCTTTGCTGTCGGTGTAGATAGGGTGCGGGCTATGACAGACCGGTAGAACGACTCGACAAGACAAGGCTACGGGCGCTAGATTTTAGCAAGTGGACTTTAATGCATGTGGAGAAACCCACACGAGCAGAGATAATCTATTCCAACGTTTCACCGATAAGCTTTATCTGAGAGGCCCAAGAAGAACTAATACAGATATCTCTAACACGCCCCTTATAGGTGCTTCAGATCTGCTCGATTTCACCAGTAGATCTTACGATACTGATTTGATTTCACCAAGGCATCGTTTTAATACATTAAAACCCAACGTTCTATACTCTGTGTCGAATATACGTGTGTAAGAGTACAATGTAGTACGCATCGGCTTCAAAGTTCCGCTTTGAAATGTTACCGGGTGGCTAATTCAACTTTTATTGTTTCGGTAATCCTGATGCCCGCGTTCTCCTTGCAAAGAGCAAATAGCTTGACGACGACGACATTCACTGACGTCCCACAGGTCGGTGATTACCAGCCGAAGCATATCACAGTGACAGTGAGTGGTCGTTATCGATGATGTCGTCCTGGCATTTGCGGCTCCATTAACACTGTGAAGGGCAAGCAGTGAAAACAAAAACCACCAACTAATAATAATAATACCTAAAATACGAAACTCTCACTCGCTCACTCACGGATCAAAGTGGCAAGTATCTAGAGAAAAAAAAACATCCAGAAATTTTGACAATTACATAAACCGCTTGTTTGTACAAGAACGTTTGTGGTGCTACTACATGGCGCTTAGCGCCAATGAAACAGCATAAGGATAGCAAGCAACGTACCGTTTAGCAGGACCTCTGCGTTTTGACCTGTTGGGGCACAGCTTGACGAACAGAAACGAAACGAACGCCTTATCCCTTCCATCTGCCTTCATCTTATTCACCTTCAAGCTGCCAACCTCACTATTACCACAACAATAACAACTATAACAACAAAAACAAGCCTCTTCCAGCCGCAACGAATGTCTGTTACGTCATCTGCTGCAGCGGTTGGCTGCACTTTGGCGACAGACGAACCGGGTTCGGGAGACTTTGACTCCCCGAAATGGGCCGTAAATGGCACATCAGCCCGGCAGAAGCACTTGGTGCTTCCCAGATAAAGTAAAGATTTTTATATGTGTGTATATATATATATATATATATTCTCATAGTAAGATTGGCTAAATTAATTGAAAGACATTTCAAATAAGTTTAAAGCACATCCAGAATGTAAATGTGATACGTTACACTCCCGACCCTATAAAGCAATGAACTAGAAAAATGATCAGATATGCGATCTCGGCTTAGCCACTACCGTTCTACTTGCAGGTGCCTCATATCAAACTCATAGAGCAGTGGGTGGTAAAATGTTTGTTGTAAGTCGACAAATGAAGCATGCCAATAGCGAGTTCTAAGAATGGCTACCACACCAAAGAGAGCCGCCCAGGCCGCTGTTACTCTGCTTGAGCTTGGCCTTGAGTCAACGTTCTGTAGCTAGTCAATTGCATATGAACGCATCCACTGTTTCCAGAGTCTACCAACGGTGTCGACTCAAGGGCAACTTTCAGACCAGAGGGTAGGTTCGAGCTATAACTAACTAGGATGTCCGCTTTCTTTTATCAAATCACCGATTTATTGCTGCCCAGTTAGGCTAACAGCTCTGCAGTGCCCACCTAGTAATTGCTAGAGCTCGCGTATTCTAAGTCAAAGATCCTACATAACATGCATGTAAGACTTTGCAGGCCCGCGGTACGTCCATAACCGGCCCGCCGACAAGCATGAAGCCGATATGCGAAAGATCATAAAAACTGCACCGTTGACCAATGGCAGGGTGTTGTGTTCTCGGATGAGACCAGGGTGGGTCTCTAACGCGTAACGATCGCCGAGAACGAGCGTACATGCGACGAATTGAGCGGTTTGCGCAACGTTCAATTGTGGAGTGTGTCAGTTGTGGCGACCGTTTACATTTCGTTTGGGGTGCGATATCCTTATGCAGGAAAACCGATTTCGTAAAACTCCCTCAAGTCCACAGTTCTCATGACAAAAGGAATTTAACTGCTTAATGGTGCGTTGATATGATTCTGATACCCCACGAGGTACCTTATGCAAAAACTGTTTGTATTGACTAAATCTGTATTTATGCACTATAATGCCAGGCCGCATATCCCTGCGTTTGTTCGGGGTACCTTGCAGAAGCTGGGCTTAGCTAACAGAGTGGACTGCATGTCCTCCTGACCTAGAATCCATTAAAAACTGTGGGAGGAGCTCAAAGGGTGAGTCAGGACTAAAACTCCAGTTCCAGCAACACTTTTGGAGCATTGGAGCAAAAAGCATTAATGTTTTAATGCTACGTGCGAGGAGTAGAATCATAATTCTACAGCAGTCCATTGAATTGATGTCATGTCACGTGGCGTTCGTTGTTAGGGCACGCGGACGTAATCCTCACTGTGAGACTATATTAACTTTGCTGTTATAATAGACAATTCAGCCATACATTCATAACATAACCAATAAGTGTTTGTTGTGATGTGGCACATTTTAACGCATTTTACTTACATTCTTTAAACAATAAGGAATTAAGTCCGAATGCAACACTTAAGTCATGTTTTAAAGCTGATTTAGGTGCCTTTCGAATGCTTATTTTGGCATTACGATTGTGAGTAACAAAATAGGCTTAGAACCAAACATCTATATTAGATAGATAATGGCATTTCTGTCCCAAAGTGTCCCAAAATAGCGTCTTTATTGAACGGAACAATCTATTTATAGAACAATATTCAGTGCGGTGGCCGACGAAGATCATTCCATATATGTGAGACTTAAGCTGTCGGAATATAATATCTCTGGTGTTACAAAGTTAGTATACTTCCAGGATACGCTAGTACCCGTCAATTCAAGCATTCACATCCACTCAGAATCTCTACATGTTCACACCCCGGGCGAACACATTGCGTTTATCAAGTTCGCATCAGACCTTCAGCAGAAGTTTAGCTGTCGACCCGGACTTTATGAGGCCCCGTATAGAAGTAGCAGTCTACTGCGCCTGTGCACTTTTGCAATCGCGCAAAGTGCCGACGGTGATGGTCAAACTGGATCCATTTTTCGCTTCGGCCTTTTAGGTAGAGTCGTTAGGTCGTGGGCATCCTTACTGCTCCAACAGACAAACTTGGCATATAGTTAGTCATTGTGTTTAATCATGGTTCATAACGCCATGTTGTCGCCATAAGACAGGCCCTCAACAGGCTGATCTTTTTAGTACTCCACTTTTGTCTTTGTGCATCAGGGAATTGATTCACTCAATGCGGTCCTCCTTAATTCTTGATATCTGGATGATAATGTTCTGCGGCTTTATGAGCGATCTGTTTCTGAACCCCATTAAATGTCACGTATTTATCACAGCCTATGAAGTGGTTGAATCATTAGATTGAAAGTACATTTTCGGTCTACTTTCTGGCTGCCGCGTAGTCGACAGTATGTTCTGGAACTGCTGGGTGTCCTCATGTTGCCAAACGGCATTGCAAAAAACACTTTGATGCCCGGAAAGACAAACTGGACTTTGCCAGAAGCAGGCTACCTCAATTAGGGGCTCACCGCGGTATGTTTCTTCTCAAAACCTGCTTAGCAGCCACGAGGCTGATAAGGTTGTTCAGGGACTTACCCAGAGATTGCATTTGGTCCGCATTGTCCGACCTCTTACAGCAATTGAATGGTCAAAGACATTTTGGAGGTCACACTAAATCGTAGGCTGATCGCTGGGCCAACAGATCAGGTAATGCTCCCGACTTTATTAGGCGGCCTAGGTGTGCCGGACGTGGACTTGATAGCAGTGCCCGCTACCGTCTCGCTATTGAGACAGGCTGCGCACAGGGTTGTAACATTTTTGGATATTGATGGTCGGGACCTGTAACGTTGAACTTCAAAGGCTGACTGACAGGCGGTCGTCTTTGTTTGACTCCACGGCTGTCACCTGTTGCCTGATCACCAGTTAATAAAGCTTTTAGTACAATGTCAATTTGAAAATATTTGTAAACCGACACAATCCCATTTTTAAAAATGCATTATAATGATTTACAACTAAACCTGACTCATACAAATTTAACAAATTTTGTTTGTTGTTGCCCTTAAGATATTAGTGGTATGTTTCACATTCTAATACGCTATCTTTGCTTGCTTATGAAAGCCACTGCGTCAGTAGGCCCAGAAGGATGTATATGTATGTCACAGTACCACCAACCTACTAAGCAGGATGAAAGTTTATTTTTCGTATATTACAATATGCATGTGGGGCACATATTATGGAAGGTTAGCTATGCCAATGGGCCTAGCGGGTACCTACTAAGCTATCTCAAGGGAACTAAGCTATCTCAAGAAGAATAGAACTCTCTCTTAATCGGGCAGTTGCGCGACAAAGAATGCTTCTAGAAACAAGGATGGCGAGAGGTGTTTATTTGCAATGAAATCTTTGCATATGTTAATAGTTATCGTTGCATCTCTGCATAAGTCAACAGGGGCTTTATTTCAGCGCGCAAGCGACGGCTTAGTGGCTGCCAATGCACAAGAAAAGACAGAAATAATCGTGTCCGCCACATTTTACAATTACGTATACGGTGTATTCAGAAACGGTTTAACAAATATTGCGCATATCAACGAGAGCTTCCGCCCAAGACTTGCAGCATCTTGTCATCATCGATGTTGACATCTCGCCGGTCACAACTATCGCTCCACCTCCCAAAGACTGCTAAACATTCTGAGTACCACGCCAGAAGAAATGTCTGCCTTCTTCTACAAAAGATTAGTAGCATTGATACTGAAATACTACTCAGAATCACATTAACACGTTCCTGGGGGCCAGTTAGTTGGAGAACCAATCCGAAACTCGGTTATTCCAACGCACAAAGGAAGACGCAAAACTGAGGCAGTAAACAAAATACATATTTCTTCTACGGCTGTACCCTGTAGGCGTTTAGCGACAGCAATTGTAAACAAGGCCATATATGAACATGATAAACAAGATCGTATAGGTAATAAACAATTTGCAAACCTACCTGGTCTCAACAAAATCTCTCTCTCCAACTACCAGCAAAACAAAATGATTGTGCCGTACTAAAGAATAAGTCAATATGCTTTGATGTGTGTGCTTTAAACGCCAGTATGAGTAAGGAAGACTCTTAAGATGAAGAAAGCGAAGCAAATGCTACGAAGGACCCAGAGGGTAGCAGCTCTGAGGGTATTCCGGGGGTATCGCACGGTCAGCAAGAATGCTGCTCTGGTGCTGGCAAGGTCAATTCCCTGGGATCTCAAGCAACTCGAAAGGAAGCGATTATGGGACGCCATCCCCCCGGGAGTCCTGGAGGATCCCTGCACGTATTGCTGCCAGATATTGAGGCATGGATAGAGAGGCCAGGTGTCGACCCTACCTCTCACCTCACCCAGATCCTCACAGGACACACACACTTCAACTCGTACCTGTTCAGAATTAGAAAGGTTCTGTGGGCAACATCGTGTTCTTCCAAGAGGCACGTGAGGACACTCCAAGTCACACACTGCTACAGTGCTCGGACTGGGAGGCTGCGCGGTTAAGGGCAGCCAGACTCGTCCGTGGGAAATGAGCCAGGAGGGGAGACCTAGATTACGAGATCTGCGATCCACCTCGGTCCAGCTCAATAGAGTTTACAGAATACACCGCCTGGAAACTGAAAGCAGCTACGGCAAAAGAGGTCTTCCAGGAGAAATGCAAAAACTGCAAAGAAAGCCAGTTACATCTGTTGCTTTAACCCGATAGCAACCGTCGAGAAGTGCAGCTCGAAGAAAACGGGCTTGCAGGTGTTAGACAAGTGCGGGATCCTTTGGGCGACCCCAGCCAATTGATCGGAAAGGGCGCTCGCCACTTCTCCTGATAGTTCATAGTACTGTTTTTATGAAGATCTGGGCTATCAGAGAGTGAAGCCTAAGGGGGGGAGGTGCATTAAGTGGGTATGGGTCTATGGGGGAGTAAGTAGCGACCGCGCGTAACTGCATCTATTACCTCCTCCACAAAAGAAAATAAAAATAAAATAATTCTTCAACGTTATATATACTAGATTTCGGTCGAAAGCTGAACCTGTCGCTCGTTTTAAACTAGCCCGGGTGCTGCCATGGCGGTGCCTTGGCACCTTGGCCAAGTGGTCGACACCGAGGGCTGATGTAGTTTGTCCTCACGCTCACTGGGGGAAAATTGTGTACACCCTTTTATGAAATAAATAATGAAAGTCGCGCAGATGAAAACAGAGGCAAGCAACGAGTCCAAAAAGTTGTAGTTATGCATATAGGTCACGATGTTGACTCGAAACACGGGTATGCGATTAATAAATATTGTGACATACAGAATGAGACTCATGCAATTAGATGCAGACCGAGACAAGCTACACGTCTTAAAATAGTGTAGTTAAGCATGTAGGTCACGATGCTGACCCCAGACACGAGTATACGATCGGCAAACATAGACTAGAACCAATTGTTTCAATATTTTTCTTGACTACAAGCGACCACAGCATCATTATCATCATCATTGTCGTCGTCGTCTTCTGAATTGCGGACGCACAAACATTACCAAACTGAAGCTGTCTTATATTGTCTCGGGCTGGAGTGTAGGCGTAGTGTGGGGTTAAGCGATTGCGTAGACGGTCTAACGTATATGTGTGTAGCATTCTTTGACGCTATAACAAGCTTTAGCTAAAGAAACGATAAGTTTCAGAAAAGACAATCTGGCCCTCCGTTTCACTCATAAACGAGGCAAGCTGTCACCAGTGATGTTATGGCGCTGTAAGACCTGGGCCGACCGTTTCCTAAAGAGGTCATGTCTTATGGGCATAAATCATTAGGCAAAATTTCATAGACTTTCATTTCGTGACGGGTATACTATTAGGCGGGTCGCATAGGAGATAGTTTAAATTCGGCCCGTCCACTAAACTAACTTTTGACGGTAGTACATCTGCCACACTTTTGAAATAATCTGCGGCGCACCTTTCAATTAGCACGGAAAGAAGCATACTAAATCTACCTTTGCGAGTGGGTAGGGACGACGGTAGGCAGATTTTGACCTAATACATTGCACAACGCACGCGTTCGCCAATGACTCTCGGATCTTGGGAGTCTAATTGGCACCTTGTAATACGCTTTTACCTTTATAAGGTGTTCTACCAATGTGACATAAGCTTCTACGGTTGCGTTTCTGTTGTAATCAAGTCATGGTGCTGCATATGTGATAACGATAGTGATGATACTAAACTGATCATGTGTCTGAGCAGGGCCGTCCGGCAGAAGCGTTTTCAATAAGACGGTCATTGTCGGTGCAGTGCACGAGGCGGCCTATACATTTCGCATAAACAGAAAGCTTACGTTATCAACGTGGTGTTGCTAACCTTGGTAGAGCCATTACATCCATGTTGCTACTTGCTCCGCACTATATTTTACGGCTCGTTGTGATGTCAAGTCAGTCCGAGAGGCATGCTTATATACAAGTCATCTCTATAGTTTTAGTTTATTTTAAACAGTCCAAGATGGGTTCATATTTCGTTGAGTTCAATCAATGTTAAGCTTTTGAATCAAGACAAACATTGCACCAGTGTAAACTACTCCACGACTACATACACCAAATAAAATATGCATAACGTGGCAAATGGTGAGCACACTTTCTGTAAACTTATGTCGGCACTTGTTTGCTACTTAAACTCACAGTGGTTTAAGAGGCGAACTTTTATCGAGATTCACCTAGACACTGTGTGGGTGACTTATTTGCGAGACCGAGTTGCCTGCGTAAATCAAACATACCAGGCTAATAATACAAGGGCAATCGGAACTTTTGCTCTATGACTGCTGCAATGCTCTTCGGAAAAAGCTCTATAGTTTTTAGAGCTTACTCTCTATCTGCTATAATAGCTTGAATAACAGATTGGCACTGCAGTTTGTAAAGAAACAGCACCATGATTACGGGCATAGGAAGCACAGCACTCGAGAAGCTTATGTTCCTCGGAGCCATCAGAGATCGTTCGAAGCCTATCGGAGAATAGAAAAACAGCTGTTACTTTTGTGTAACTTCGTTGCCAATTTGCCTAATAATGCGACTTTTTTCAGTTGGTCAATATGTGGCAGAATATATAAATTTTGAGATTGATTAGGGCCATTTAGCGAGCAAGACAATTACATAAGTGTATTGAGGTAAACGTAGTAGCAGCATTTGAGGAACGACTAAAAGTTTATCACGCTCACTTTGATCCATTGTTATTGTAGAAAAAAAAACATTCAGAAGCGATTCGATGAACCTGGACATTTGTCCAAGTTGTATGTATGAGGAAAGCGCGGAATGACGCACAACGAGCAATTTAAAATCAAGCCGATCTGTCGAACTGCACACGCAGTGATACAGCATATGTACGTCGGCATGGGTTAAATCACCTATTGAACGACAGCGTTTTGACACTATTGTTTTTCAAGCTGTTGTTATTCCAAGACAATTTGATGATATATATATATATATATATATATATATATATATATATATATGCGCGTAGGCTGCGACGGCTAAACCGGGTCAACTTTGGCGGACTGCCTGAATGTATCCAATAGGCTCGTATTATGACTATGTTCGTGCTAGTGATGGTTGTCATCTACCGGAGTGTCCCCGGTTCGATCCCTGTTGTTGATCGCATTTTATTTGAGCTATGCTCATAGAGAATAGATGATAAACCTTTTCGCTGAGAGTCAGCAACCATGCTGCCACAGTGACTGTTGGAGAAACCCTAAATATCTTAACACGTCCGGCCCTCGGTGCATTAAAAATATACCTCATATATAAGTTCCAAGCCCGTAGGGGACGGATGATGGTCTAGAATAAAAAACAAGCTCTTAAAACATGTTTTTTAGTTCTAAGTCAAATGTATAGCCCAACCGTAGCAACTGCGTCGAATAAATATTGGCAAAGACCAACTATAGTTCTCGCTCTTTGCGCCAGACTTGGTACCTGCAGGAGTAGCAAAACCGGGTGACTACACAGCAGAGCAATTCTTTATCATGTGCGCATTTAGTGCGCATTTTGAAGGATTTTCGCACTTCGACCTGCGCGCTTTGGGCTCCAAATTAGTGTGTCAATGCCAATCGTTGATCAAACTGATCAAGAGGGCCTAGTGAGGCCTTTATCAGAAGAGGCAGCCGGCTGTGTTCGATTTTTCTTTGACGATACCGTATTGACCGTAGATACAAACACCTACCGGCGCAATGACCATTGGGTTGTCCACGATATAGAAAATGTCACTATTGTGGGACAGAAAACATTTACAGCTTATGCACACGATGTCCTGAGTGTGGTGTCTAGTGAGGGAGACGTAATGGCGCATCACTTTTTGGCAAAAAGTCCAAACAGTGACACCGAGTGTTTTGCGTGCTCTGTAAACTGTAGTAAAATGTTCAAAGCGACACAGCCGCTTATACAATCAAACCGCTTAGTGCAAGGGTGGCTGGCGGAGCACATGAGCATGTTGTGGAATAAGCGCTCCTGGCCCCTCAGCAGTCTCGATGTAAATACAGCCAAATGCGGCGTTACAGAGTGAGAGTCTAACAAAACTCGACAAGCGCGACAGAACAGCCTCGCTCACTACTGCCTCCATTCAACAGGCATTCGGCAATCTTGATAAACAGGCTTTGCAGCAGAGATGTCGTCTGTAAGCGTTTCAGATCTCAAATTGAAGCGCGGTGATTCAAGCAAACGGCGGACATATTGAATAGATACATGCATTAGAAATAGGTGGTCATATTTTATAGATACATACATAAGAAATCTCCCCACCCCCCCCCGTCCCAACTGACACGTGCAAAACATTTTATTCAAATCTTTATTTTCACTTGGATACAGCGCCTGAAACAAACGACACAGTTATTCTGGATTTAGCTGCTGCTTCGTATATATATATAAATATATGTTTTTTTTATTATGCTGTCATGTTTGTGCACTTTTCCAAGCGCGATCCTCCATTGTTGTTCGGAGCGGCTGGCTATATCTCGAGGAAAGTCCAAAGTGGACAGAGGACAATTGTGGTCCGAACTGCCACGACGACGACGACGAAAGCGACGGTGTTGAGGTAAAGAAGACACGAGGCACAAGCAAATGGCCTCCATCAAGATGGCCACCAACCAAGTCGAACTGACCGAGGTTACGCCTTCGGTAGTGTGAGTGCAGTAGCAACAGCAGCAACAACAACAACAGCAACAGCAGCAACAACAACAACAGCAACAGCAGCAACAACAACAACAGCACCAACAGCAGCAGCAGCAACAACAACAACAGCAATTGTGTCTGCAGCAGCATCAGCAACAATAACAACGTCAGCATCAGCTTACCTGCCACTACGACCCTCACTGTCGTGATCGTTATTATTGTTTTTTGCTGCTGCTGCTGCTGTTGCGACTCCCGCTGCTGGTGGGCACTTGCCCGTCCGTTGAGTTTATCGGTCGTCGTTGTCGTCGTCGTCATCATCGTTTACGAAAGCATCGTAATCATAACCCTTCACCATTATCCTCGACGACATTCTTGTCGTAATCACCCTCATCTTCACCTTCAGCATACACATCATCACCATCACCCTCAGCATACACATCATCACCATCACCTTCAGCATCCTCAACACCATTTCTATGCAATTCAACATTACCTCTATCCTCAACACACGTTCATTCTCAACGCCACCCCCACGTTCACCATCTCCATCCCATACCAACGCCCCCATCCCATACCACCC
>QVRM01002901.1:605000-613934 GCA_003439945.1 Dermanyssus gallinae | reverse complement strand
AATCGCGCAGCTGCGACTCAACCAACCAGAGGCTACTACAGTTCGCCTCGCCGGCAAACAGTTGTTGTGGGTTGGTTCTGTAGTTCTCTTAGTTCTTGTAGAGTTCTTCTTGTAGTTGCTCTTCTTGTAGAGCTCGGTAAATCTCGAGCCCGATGGCCGATAGAGCTCGGCGACAGCATCAGCCTGAACCACCATCACCACCACCACCACCACCCACTGACTATACCTCCGTCCGTCCGTCCGTCCGTCGATACGTCGTCCAAGAATCTCGCCGTTTTTTCCGCTACCGCCATCGGCCAGCAGCACCACGTTGCGCGGTGCGTGGAAGCGAGTGGAGCAAATCAACACGCCCTTTACTGTACTCGACTCGCAATCTGTGAACTGGGTAATTAATTATCGGGCTGTAATTACAAAGTCCAGCGGGGGCGGTGGGGGTGGCGGCGCCAGCAGCAGCAGCAGCACCAGCGACGAGCTGTAAGCGGGATAGGAGATTTTTACCTCGTTCCTAATGGCCCGTTATTCTCTCCACCGTTACATTCGTCGCCCTCTGCATTGTATACTTCGACCGTCATGTCTAAGAATTAATGTGCATACACACAAACATATATATATATATAAACACTTTTCTGTATGTGCGTATATATATATATATATATATATATTTTTTTTTTTTTTAAAGATTTTTCTGTAAGGCAATTGCCCGTGTACGGTTTATTCATGTCATGGCTAATTTTAATCCACTCCGGCATTTACCTTGTCTTAATTGGAAACCATGCAAGCCAATTTAAGAGTGGCCGGTCTGGGTCTTGAACCCAGTCCTCCCGAATGCAAGACAAAGGCTTTGCCAGTAAGCCATCTTGCTCGGATATATATATAATTTTTTTTTGGTGCAGTCCTTAGTCTTCACACACGTTTGCATCGTCTTCTGTGTTTCTGCTGCATCGAGCTTGCTCGTTGTTACTTGCATGAAGCGAAGCGCTGGCGCTCTTCGATCGAGCTCCACCAGTAGTGTATCTAGTGGTCGTTGCGCTCACCGTAGCCAGCATCACGGCTATTGTAGATAGACTTCGGGCTATCCTCGCTTGTCCGCTAGCATCAGTCAGTCAGTCAATAACATGCCTGAAGTGCATGAAGTGCATCCATGTCTTCTAGCGTTGTTGTTGTTGTTGTTCTTTCGTCGTTCGAAACGAGAGTTTGGTTGGTTGGACCGCCGCTCTCAGCTCTTCTCAGACCAAAATCACCCTCATGCGCGTCATGGCTTCGGTTGGGCGGCCGGCTGAGTTCGTCGTCCACGAATGTTGAAATCAGAACTACGCTTCGTATGCTGGTGGACGCGGTGGTGGTCGTAGTAGTAGTACTAGTAATAGTAGTAGTGGTGGAGGTGGAGGAGGTGGTAGAGGTGGTGGAGGTGGTAGTCTCACGTTTAATGAAAGGTCACATCGTTTTGAATGGCCGCCCGGCCGCCCGGCCGACCGGTCACCAGCCAATAAGCTCAGCTCAGCTAAGTTGAGTTGAGCCGGTATCGCCGCAGTGTTGTCGATACGAACGAGCACGCACACATGTCTGTAGTAGATGTTGTACCGCCGCCGCACAGTAGGTGACTGAGAGGAAGACTCGATCGTAAATTCAGCAGCAGCAGCAGCAATTGCCAAATCGAGTCCAGCATTTAGTGCCGCCAGTGTCTGACTGTTGCTCAAGTGAACAGAGAGAAGGAGAGAGCGATATATGGAAAGGTAATGTGTAAAGTGCGAGAAAATAGAGAGAGAGAGAGAGAGAGAGAGAGCGCGAGCGTGAGATAGAGAGAAGTCAGCGAGAGGGAGAGAGAGAGAGAGGGGGTGTAGCCGGAATAACTGGCTGCATCATAGCTTCATCGTTGAGTAATACAACCAGGGCCACCCAGCGTGTTAGCTAACTAACGGCTTACCGGAAGTTAACATTCGCTCGCCGATATCGACATGCGCACACAGCAATCAATGAGCACACACACACAACAATCAATGCACTCATAGCCACACACACAGACAGAAACACATAGACACTCAAATCTTGCATCTAGACGCCGACAATGACCTCCGTGTGCTAGAAGATGCTGTCGACGCGGTGGTGATAGGGGGTCTAGCGGCCGACCTTCTCGCGAAGTTACGACGCTCGAAAGAGAGAAAAAGGCAAAAAGAGACAACGGGTAAGCGGCCCGTAGGTAGGTAGGTAGGTAGGTAGGTAGGTAGGCAGACAGACAGACAGACAGGCAGGGAGCCAGATCCGTCGGCTAACTTCGAGACCCAGCAGCTTGCCAGACTCGCTCTGAAGCACACTGAGTACAATAAGCCGGCCGCCGGCGGCTCAATAACGGCTTTGCTATCGTTTTTGCTTGTATTGTTGTTGGGGGTGTTGTTGTTGTGGGTGTTGTTGTTACTGCTATTCTTGTTGCTGTAGTTGTTGTTGTTGTTGTTGTTGTTGTTGTTGCTGTAGTTGTTTTTGTTACGGCCATCCGTCTAGTTGTTGTTGTTGCTGTAGTTGTTGTTACGGCTATTCGTCTAGTTGTTGTTGTTGCTGTTGTTGGTACTACTATTCTGTTGCTGTTGTTGTTGTTGTTGCTGCTGCTGCTGCTGCATCGTTCTGTAATACTGAAAACAAATGACGGAGTGCATTCTGCATATCCGTCGTTGCTGTAGTAGTAGTAGTAGTAGTAGTAGTTTTTTAGTTCTAGACCATCCTCCATCCCCTACGGGCTTGGAAACTCACCGTGATGTATATGTTCAATGCACCAACTATATATTAGGATAGATATACATATATATATTTTTTGTATATATATATATATATATCTATATATATATATATATATATATATCTATATATATATATATATATGAATATATATATATAATATTATATAGTAGTGTGTTGTTGTTGCCGTTGCGACACTCACTAGCCGACCGTTATCGCTTCTGTTTTGTAATAGTAGAGGTCGGAGCAGCGGCAGCAGCAGCTCCTCGACTAGTTACGCGCGAATGCTGAGCAGGTAGTTCTAGCTGAGCAGGAGTTCTAGCTGATGTCGGTGGCTTTTGGGTGGTTATTTAAGTGGCTGCGTGGCTGCGTGAGTGAGTGAGTGAGCAAAGCCCACAGAACAACGGACACAAAGACCCATAGACAGAGCAGAGCGTCCCGAGAGAGAAATAGAGAAAGCAGAGGAATGAATACGCGGTGTCTGTCCCAGGCACGGTCAGACGCTCTCCTCTATGAGAGTTAGCTGATGATGGTGGCAGGCAGAGAGCGAGAGAGAGAAGGAGAAATGTAGAGAAGAATCGGCTGGACCGGAGAAAGCCTGAGAGAGTAGAGAGAAAACGCGCTACACATTCTACAACGCCGCCTTGTACCATATATATTATACACATATATATATATATATATATATATATATATATATATATATTATATATATATACCATATATATATAATATATTTTTTATATACGTGCCGGCTATGTACGGCCATGTACACGTTGAGTAGGCTGGCCTGTCTACCTTCGACGGTCAGCGGGGACGGCTTCGCCAAGTTGTCCGTCGTCATTCCTACTCGGCACCCTCATCATCGGGTCGGATCGGGTCGGTACCATTCGGATGAGTTCTATGCGAGGCTGTAGCTACAGCTATGCACAGACTGCAGGCTATTGTTTCACACCGTCAACTCGCCGTTCGCGGCGTATTGGCCGTGTACAGTATTTGTCGACTGGGCGTCGCCGGCCAGCGGGCGGCGGCCCGGAGGAGCGAGCAGTGTATCAGCGAACAACAAAGACTCACGAAAAACACGATAGGGTAGGTAGGCAGATCACAATAGAACACTGATGATGACTGGGAGCCGTCGTCGAGAACGCACAACGCGAACGCGAAATGCTTACATGGTATACAATGGTACAGTCATCATCATCATCATCATCATCATCATTCCAGGCAAACTGTTTATGCTGCGATCAGACGATTCGAAACGCGCGGATCAGAATCGGGATCGAGCCGCGTCTGGCCGGAAAACGTCTTATTGTAGCGTTTTGTTGTGCATTGTACTGTATTGTACTGTCGTCCGTAGTGTACTATGTAGCACGCCACAAGCCAGCCTAAGCTGAAAATTGTCGTCGCTCAGTTCTTAGGGGCAGCCTGTGGTCAGAAGTTGTCTGGTATGACGAAACGCGGATATACATATATATATATATATATATATATATATTATATATATATATATATATATATATATATATATATATATATATATATATATATACATATAAAGAGAAAGCAAGCGCGATATGAATAAAATGTTTAGTCTTGTAGATCTTAGTCAATGAACGAAAGTAATGAAAAGAAAAACAGACAGTCGACGAACAACACTTGGAAAAGTGTTGATCGGCGACGACGGCGGCCCTAGCAGGAGCAGTGGCAGATCCGTTTTCGTGAAGTCATCTAAAGCCTCATTAAAGTAGGAAAATTGCACCAGAAAGGTGTGTCCATCTATCTACAAATGTCTGTTCGATGTCCGTCCGCCCGTCTGACGGTCTGTGTGTTGTTGTTGTTGTTGTTGTTGTTGTTGTTGTTGTTGTTGTTGTTGTTGTTGTTGTTTCTATTGTTGTTGCTGTTGTTGTCTTTATTGTTGCTGTTGTTATTTCTATTGTTGTTGCTGTTGTTGTTTTTATTGTTACTGTTGTTGTTTCTATTATTGTTGTTGTTGTTGTTGTTACTGTTGTTGTTGTTGCTGTTGCTGCCGCCGCCGCCGCTGCTGACCTGATTGGTGTGGTAGTGATCGCCTTGATCACATTCTCATCGTCACCATCGTCACTGCCACGACGATCACCACGATCAGCACGACCGTGGTGATGATAATGGTGATGATCATGATGGTGATGATCATGGCGACTCTTGTGGCTCGAGCCAATCAGCCGCCACTGTCACGACCATGATCGGTCGCGAGCACAGCCCACCGTCGACATCGGCATCGACGTTTGTCCGTCTGTCTATTCGATTGTCTGCCCTTCTGTCTGTTCGTCCGTTCATTTGTCTGTCCGTTCGTCCGTTTATTTGTTTGTCTGTCTGTTCGTCCGTTCATTTGTCTGTCTGTCTGTTCGTTTGTTCATTTGTCTGTCTTTCTGTTCGTCCGTCCGTTTGTCTGTCTGTGAGCTTCGTCGTCGGGTTTTCTGTTCATGGTTCGTCTAGCTAGCCTGTTGATTAGCCTGTTGCTGGCTTTCGTTTCCTTCCTAGACGTTCGAGACGTTGCTGGTTCCTAGACGATGGTGATAATGATGACGACGGCGAATATGATAGTGACGAAGACGATGATGATGATGACGACGATGATGATGATGATTTGAAGACAACAATGGCGTTAGGGATGGTAATGAGGGGTACTCCTTCTTCTTCTTCGTCTTCTTCTTCTGAAGGTTGTTGTACGACGAGTAGTAGAGCTAGAACGATGCCTTGTGCTGTTGCTGTTGCTTGTGTGCCGCAGTCACGATCGTCGGTAGTGGACAGCAGCCGTAGACTGCACCAACAACAACAACAACAACAACAAGCACAGGAGCAGCAACAATAGCTGTCGCAGGAACAATGGCAACAGTAGAACTAGCAGCAGCAATAACAACAATTGCAGTAACAACAACAACAACCACAACAGCCTCAGCAGAAGCAGAAACAAGATCAAAGCAAACAAAAACAACAAGGATAGCATGCAGAATATGTGCAAAAACAGCAACAATAGCAGCAGCAGCAGGCAACAACAAACAACAACAAACAACGACAACAACAACAACAACAATAACAACAGCAACAATAACAACAAGAGCAGCACGCGGGAACAGACACAACAACGCCTAATGACCAAGTTTTGTGGGCAGTTTATCAGTATCTGATTATTTATTCATTTTTATTAAGCGAGCAGAAGGGCAGAAGGACGGGGGGCAGATGAACGGTAAAGAGGGACCACCAAACCACGGAGCTCGGCGCCGGCCGCTGCATCCAAGTGAGGCGGATTTGTCGCCGTTGCATCCTTCACTACCAGCAGTGACTGGCTGCATGCGCGGTTAGTGGCGGAATTGCGTTCGCATCGCCTCGTAAGACGGACCGACACCATAAATACGAACGTGGGGAACGGACGGCGGGAATCGAACCCGTGTCTCTTCTGGTTGCAAGTCGCACCATGTGTCTCTTCAGGTTGCGAGGCGCACGTACGCAATCAATGCCACCACGCCGGGAGCGACCGGGCTCGGCCCTGTCCGGGCATTGCTACCTTTCTGCTATCCTAATTGCACGGGTTGCTATGCAGGGCAGCCGCAACAACAACAACAACAACAACAACAGTGAGGAGTGCGATGGCGGTAATATTGCTGTGGCAGCTTTAGTAGTAACGACAGTGGCGGCAACAGCAACAACAACAAGAATCATAATAACTAGAACAACAACAAAAATAACTATAATAACAACAGTAGCAGCAGCAGTAACAACCAGAAAACAACAACAACAACAACAACACCGGACAATGATATCGTAACTGTAATAACAGGTATTACGCTGATCACCAAACGGAACAAAATGAAGCGGTTTTAGCATTAGCATCTGTTTCAACTATCATTCCGGGGACGTGAACAATCATTATATCAGTTAAAATAACAACAACATGTACCAGAGTATTGTTGGAACTTGACCGAGCCGAACTGATTTCAATCCGATGCTGCCTTTTGTTCACCGGAACTTTGCTCCTGATCTATATATTTCTCACAGCGGTCGCCGGCCTTTGCCACTGCGCTTTTATGCATATATATATATATATATATATATATATATATATATATATATATAGGTGGCTAAGTGAAATATCTCAGGAAGCTTTGAATCCTCTTCACTTTAATTTGTCTTCAGTTTACTTCTGCAATACGTTTTATTTCTCTTCAGTGCTTGCGTTGTGCGAAAAGCTTAACATTTTAGAAAAATTGATGCGCGCCTAATCGTTTGGTCTCAAGTAAACATGTTGCTTCGATATGATGTTCTGACAAGCAGCCCTGCTTTATATATGTGTATGTGTGTTTATATATGCATACAGTAGAATCAAATACTATAAATTGCTGGTTTACACGAGAAACGAATAATCATCATTACCATTAGTGATGATATAGGTATTTCATATAAACATTTTATATATATATATATATATATATATATATATATCATTACTTATATGTAAATATTGCTTGGTTAAGAAGTCTATTGATGACTTGTTTAGCCGGTGTCACAAGCCCTAGGTTTAAGGGGATTTCGGTTTGGACGTTGCACGGGTCGTCGCGTGCCTGTCGCGTGACTTGGCTGGACGGGCGTTTGCCGTAAACGGTTGCATTCGTTGACTGAATAATAGGCCATTATTATTATTATTATTATTATTATTATTATTATTATTATTATTATTATTATTATTATTATTATTATGAGTTTTTTTTCTTTTATTTGCTTAAATATTAGAGGTAACAATTGTCTCTTTATGAACGCGTACACCGGTTATTTAAAAGTGAAAATGTCACATATCCTTCAGGTTCGGGCGTGTCCAGTCTAGCAGAGTTCCGCGCACAGAGGTATTATTATTATTATGAACTGCCAAACGAATGCTGCCTGTATACATTTTAAGACAGCGTTCGTTGCGATTACCTCCTAACCACAATTCGAGACGAGTTCACCATCAGGGGCAAAATGTTTAGTTTGCTGTAAAGCACACAACTACAGTTTCGTCAAAAAGGCAGGCTACCGAATTAACAATGGAATCCGGCAGACGGTGGGCTCAATGGCACACAGCCAGCCCCTGCATATTCAGGCGATATGCTGCTGGACTGAGGTGCTAATTACGTTCGGATTAACAACAAAACCCTGTGACCGGTCGACCATTTTAAATACCTGGAAGTAGCGCTAACATCACGATTAGGGCGCATCCCTTAGGCGAACAGAGAGCAAAAGCAGCAGTTACTCTGCTGAATATATCAATACCGCTCAGAGCCTATTTAGAATCAAAGTGAAACCTATTACTAACTTACTGCCATCACACCTCACTTAACACTACCACGTTTCTAAAGAGATTGATAAGATCACGAGCTTTTTTCATCTCGCCATTCTTCTTTTCATTCTCTCAAAATCGCCTCGATAACATTATGGCGCCATTTGTTCCACATAGTTGTATAACTGATAAATACATTCCCATTTCGAGACAAAGAGGTACAACAAAGCCGCAGTCATCATCACGGAATCAATACGAACTTTGTTGCTAACGAAATACACTGTCTGTCGCTACTGGGTAAGATGGAAGACAACGAACAAACATACATTGCCGGATATATCCGATATATAGAATGCTGCCTGCGCTAAAGCTACTCATGCCAGAATCACGATGACGGTTGGTTCATTTCTCCAGACAAACGCATTCTTACACATACGGTAAACGGCCATAATGTCATTCGTCATCAACCGCTTTTTAGATCTTTTGTCTTGTATGCTTAGCGTATTTTATAGCGTGAGCAAGCGCTATGTTCATTGACCCATTGTACAGGCGTCGCGGCTCACAATTGCTTGCCCAATGATCAATGTGAGTCTGATACTGATATTTGATGACACCGTGATGATGAGGCAACATTTGAGATACTAGCAGCGCTAGCAGCAAGGCAGCGTGGACGATAGGGTGGCTTGGTGGAGATGACCTCAGTAATTCCGAATAAGGATACTTTTATTATTATTATTATTATTATTATTATTATTATTATTATTATTATTATATTACTATTATTATTATTATTATTATTATTATTATTATTATTATTATTATTATTATTATTATTATTATTATTATTATTATTATTATTATTATTATCATTATTATTATTATTATGAGTTAATTAAATTATGAGAGTGTCATTAGAA